>BDUI01001530.1:37171-49399 GCA_002335545.1 Apodemus speciosus | reverse complement strand
GAAAAGAAAAGAAAAGAAAAGAAAAGAAAAGAAAAGAAAAGAAAAGAAAAGAAAAGAAAAGAAAAGAAAAGAAAAGCACACAGGTCTATGGGGGCCATACCTATTCGAACTACCAGGGCATTACAATGATTCTGCTTCATGCCAGGCATTCTAGAGCAGCTACTTACAAAATGGTACGATATACCATCAATAATTTCTATGTATAATAATACAGAGAATTTGAAACCATATGTGGGTGATGATGATGCTTACTCAAATTTCTACTGAAGTCACCTGGATCCTAAAAACGCATTTAATTAAACAGAAATGACTGTTCTGGTAACACATTCTTTCCAGAGGTTTCTGTGCATATTATTTCTCAACCCATAATAAGATGACCTTAGCAATACTAACAAGATTTTAAATTGCCTTAATTTGATCATAAAGCAACTCAGTAAATGTTTTAAATTTTTACAAGCAATAATGGGCTGTGGTCTGAATGAAGCATGTCTGACATTCCAGAGTGTGTGTGTGTTGCTTACTGTAAAAATTGCTTCCACATGATTGAAGTCTTAAAGCCTAACTTAATAGCCATTTTCGGCAAATGGAAATTTATTTTCTGAAATTCTCATTTCTGGTTCTAAAATGTCAGTTTCTTGTGTCCCAAAAAAAGCAGCGACTCTGATGGCTTTGCTGAGATTAATGTGGCATCAGGGACGAATTCTCACAACCAGCCTGTGAGATTTTGTAAAGTCTTGAACATGATGAAATGCATCCATGCATGCCACAGTTAGTACACAAACATTCACGGGAAAGATGTTAGTTACTTTGTTAAGGTTCAGACTTTTTCTCCATAGGACCAGAGGCAGGAATTGTATACAAATAACATTCTAATGTAACCTGAAGTCTTACTGTATTGTAGAGACTTCTAAAAATGAAAGCAGAAAACAGAACAAGATAATTATATTGTGAATTTTAAAAAGCATAGCCTAGTTATTCTACTTTTGGGTTAATATTGACATACACTTCAGAGTATGACTGAATGACACAAATGGAGTTCCCAGATCAGCCAGCGTTATCACTGGCTTCTCGTATCTTCTGATGTAATATAAATCATATCTTATGTATGCATTACTATGTAATTCCTCTTTGTAATTTGCACTCAAGCCAAACATTCATGTTATTTGTTTACTAATACTTTTATAAACTTTTCAATCAATGAGAACTTCTACCTGTAAGGGTAAGCACCCATTATATCACATTGAAAATTGAAATAATGTGTGTGTATATGTGTATGTGTGTGTTTATGTGTGTGAATGTGTGAGTGTGTATGTGTGTGTGTATGTGTGAGTGTATGTGTGTATTAGAACATTTGCTATTTGATGATATGGTTCTATGTCATCTATTTTAACATAAGATTTTAGTTTACATGAAAACAATGTTTTTATTATTGTGAATATAATTTCTTTTTAAATTTTTATTCAATTAAACTTAGTCGATAAATACCAAAATCTCTCCCCAATTAATCAGATGCTTTTGATACTTGAATGCTCAGTCGAAATGAATTCATAAAAGATTGTATTTATTAAATTAACAAATTAAAAATTAGAAGAATGAAAATGTTTGGCTTTACAGTGAACTAATGTTCATTGCACACAGGGCAGATATTATRTAAATATAAAATCATTATTTTAACAAATAGTCTATTGCTCTGATGAGGAGTRGTAATTTTTCCATTGTAGATTTAATCTTTATATATTTACTTAATTAAATTTACCCCAGAAAAAGAGAMTAATTGCRTGACAGATTATAAGATTACATTATGGAATAAAGATAGAAAATCCAGATGAATAATATTTATTTTATATATAATATTTTCATTTTCCAACTCCATCATTAAAGTTAATTTTTATCATGTGAAGAGTAGAGAGAAAATGGTAGATGTGCTACATTTGATGTAAATATGTTATCCCCAATAATCTGAGCCTCAGAGCAGAGCTGAGATAAACCATGCCATTTTCTCAGAAGAAGTGGCTGACTATGAAAAGTGATCTAGCCTTGAATCCCATGGCATTACTCTTTCATCTATCTATCCTTTATAGTTTGCATATAACCTGATAGACTTGTCTGTCAGATGATATTGGACATGGATTTTCAGGGATACAAAAGAAACTTTCAAGGATACAGAATGCATCAGTTTTGGGCCTGGAATCTTAAGTCCAGGCTCTAAGGTTCTGACTAATGCCATCCCTKAAGCAGGTAATTCTCAGTTGACAAATCCCACAGCTTCTGGACTGTCCCAGTGACRGYGCATCATCATGGATGAGTGGGTGGAGCCTGTGTTAATATGAGCCAGTGTATATTGATGTGTGTGTGAGGATATGTCTGTGTATGTGCATGTGTGTGTACGCATGTGTGTGTGCTTGTATGTGTGTGCATGTGTGTGAGCATATATATATGTGTTGAATAACAATACAGTGTCATTTAATGTAAATATTCATGACTTTTTAAAGTATGTCACTAGTTAATATGAAACAATAGCACAGAGCATCAATTTCATGGTTAAAAAATAAAGAATATTTCTGCATACAGGCTTAGTTGTGTTCATAAAATGATGAACTCCTATATCATCTTAACTTCAGACGATTACATTTATGCCCATTTTTTAAGGATTTATTTATTTTTGTTTCATGTGTATGGGTATTTGCCATATATGACTACACACCATGTTGATGTAGCATTCTCAAAGGCAGCAAGAAGGCATTGGGTCCCCTGGAACTTGGGTTATGGACAGTTGGGAGCCACCATATGGCAGTTGGAAACCAAACCCGGGTCCTCAGTGAAAAGAGCCATTGCTCTTAATTGCTGAGGCATCAATGCAGCCTCATATATCCATTATTTTGTGTTCATCTGTCGATATCTACCTGAGAAGGAATTCCAAAAACGGTAGATTAGAGGGCAACAATATGTGATTCAAATGTAAACCTGAAGCACAGGATAGAATAATTTTTGTCATTCCTGCTCACCTCAGGCTTCAAAGGTGTTTTCTTTGTATGAAGAATTATTTTGGAGGAAAAAAAAGAACAATGTTTGTTAGTTGCTCTTCTGCATCAGTCGCCACAAAATAAATAAATATAATCAAAGAAGTAGATGTTAAATAGATCAACACCTAATTATTTGGTTTTTCATCCAACTGTTAGTTGCTGTAACAGAAAATCCCCACCTTAATAGAGATCATTAAATAAATCTTAATAGAAACCAGAATAAAATAAGATTTTTTTTTCCCAGCCAGGTATGTGCATTCTGGAATTCAGCCTCATGTGTAGGCTTGTATGGCATGCAGTAATTTGCAGATGACAGAATGTGAGTGGTCCTGATGTGGCCTCTACCTTCAAAAGCAGATCTGCCATCTGTTTTTGCCTTCTCTGTGGCTTCTGCACAAAGATGATCTCACAGAATCGCTAGCAAAGACACTCTCCCTTTTCCTGGTTTCCCCGCCCCTCCCCCCAATGTCCCATACGTCTTTTTCCCTCCCCCCCCACCCCCGTTCCCCTATTCACCCCTTCTCACTTTCCTGTTTTGGTATTCTCCTACACTGCTGCTAGAGCATTTAGACATCAGAAGATCAATATTTGATGCAAATTGGAAAGAAAGAAGTTATTACTATTTGAGGATGATATGATAGTATACATAAGCAATTCCAAAAATTCTACCAAAGAACTCCTACTACAGCTGATAAACACCTTCAGCAAAGTGTCTGGATAAAGAATTAACTCAAAAATATCATTAGCCCTCCTTTTACAAATGATAAATGGGCCAATACAAATTAGGAAAGCAGCACCATTTATAAWAAGCATAAATAATATAAAATACCTTAGTTTAACTCTAAACAAGCAAATGAAAGACCTGTATGAAAAGAGCTTCAAGTCAATGAAGAAAGAAATTGAGAAAGATATAAGTTGGAAAGATCTCCCATGCTCATGGATCAGCAGGATTCATGTGGAGGAAATGGACATCTTAGCAGAAGCAATCTACAGATTTAATGCAACCCATATCAAAATTCCAACACATTTTTGCAGACCTTGAAACAGAAATCCTCAATGTTATATGGAAAAATAAATACTCCAGGTTAACTTAAACAATCCTGAACACTAAAAGAATTTCAGGAGGCATCACTATGCCTGACTTCAAGGAGTACTATAGAACAATAGTAATAAAAACTTCATGGTATTTTTAAAGGAACAGTCAACCTGATCAGTGAAATTTAATTGAATACCCTGAAATAAGCTTATTTCCCTCTATTTTTGACAAAAAAGCAAAACTATAAAAAGAAAATATCCTCAATAATGATGCTGGTGTAACAGGATTTCTGCATGCAGAAGGATGCAAATCAACCCCTCCCTATCAACCTGCACATAACTCAAATCCAAGTGGATCAACAATCTCAATGTAAAACCAGGCACACTAAATCTAATGGAACAGAAAGTGAAAAATAGCCTTGACCTCATTAGTACAAGACACAATTTTCTGAACAGAATAGCAGTGACTCAGGTTCCAAGATCTACAATTGTTAAATGAGACCTCATGAAAATGAAACGTTTCTGTAAGGCAAAGGACACAGTCCATAGGTCAAAATGACAGCCTACAGATTGGGAAAGAATCTTCACCAACTCAATATCTGACAAAAGGCTATTATGCAAAATGTATAAAGAATTCAAGAAAAATAACACAAACAGCCCAGGTAACTCAATTAAAAATGGGGTACAAATCTAAACAGAATTCTCAACATAGGAATCTTGAATGGTGAGAAACACTTAAAAATATTCAAAATTCTTAGTCATCAGGGAAATACAAATTAAAAAGACTCTGAGATTCTATCTTACACTTATCTGCATGGCTAAAATAAAAAACTTACATGCTTTCAAGGATATTGGAGGAAGAGGAACATTCCTCCATTGGTGGTGGGAGTGCAAATTGTAATTACTTTAGAAATCAATTTGGCATTTTCTCAGAAAACTGGGACTAGTTCTGCCTCAAGATCCAGATTTACCATTCCTGGGCATATATCCAAAAGATGCTCCACCATTCCACAAAGATACTTGCTCAACTATGTTCATAACAGCTTTATTCATAACAGCCAGAAGCTGGGAACAACCTTGATCTCCCTCAACTGAAGAATGGATAAAGGATATGTGGCCCATCTGCACAATGGAATATGATTGAACTATTAAAAACAAAGACTTTTGAATTTTTTAGGCAAACGGGTGGAACTTGAGAATATCATTATGAGTTATGTTACCCAGACCCTAAAGGACATGCATGGTATGAATTCATTTATAAGTGAATATTGGCTATAAAATACAGGATACCCATGCTATACTTCACAGACCCAAAGAAATTAAATAAGAAAAAAAATGCCTAAGTGTGGATGCTTGGATCTCACTGAGAAGGGGAATAAAATAATCATAGGAGGCAGATGGAGGGAAGGAACTAGGTGAGAGGGGGGATAAAGCATGGAATGGGAGGGCTCAGGATCAGGTTTCCATGAGAATGAATAAAAATCTGTAGCCATCGGGGTGGCGGTAAGGGGCCTCTCCAGTGTGTGCCAGATCCTTGAGATAAGAGAGACTCACCAGAATGAATGAGGGTGACAACCTTAGCTAAGACTCACAGCACTGGGGATATGAAAGCAAAAGAGGCAACCTGCTGTAACTAGGCAAGAACCCCAGAGGAGCAATAGGGACACCAACCTACCCACAACAACTTCAACCCAAATTTTTTCCTGCCTACAAGTAATGCAGGACAGGGGATGGAACAGAGACTGAGTGAATGGCCAAGCGACAACAGCACAACTAGAGATACAAACCATGGGCAAGTACCAACCCTACTAATGGTATTCTGTTGTGCTTGCAATTAGGGCCCTGGCATGGCAGTGCTCTGAGAGTCTGCACCTCACAGCTGACTCAGAGACCAACAACCAAACTTTAGATGAGCTTGGGGATACTGATGGAAGAGTAGGGGGAAAATTGAGGGCTCTGAAGGGGAAAGGAACTCCACAGAAAGACCAAAGAGTCAACTAACCTGGATCCTTGGTGCTTTTCAGAGACTGAACCACCAACCGAAAAGCATACATGGGCTGGACCTAACCCCCACCACATATGTAGATGTGCAGCTTGGGCTTCATGTAAGTCCTGAACAACTAAAGCAGGGGCTGTCCCAAAAGCTGTTGTCTGTCCATTTCTCTAATTCAGTTATCTTGTCTGGCCTATGTAGGAGAAGGGGGCCAGTCCTGCAGAGACTTGACATGCCACCATGGGGGATATCCAAGGGGGGGGGACATCCATTCTCTCTGAGGAGAAGGGGAGGGAGGAGGACCATGAGAGTGGACACCAGGAGGGGGACAGTGATGGGGGTGAAAACTAGGGTTTGAAGAGTAGTTATTAAAGTCACAAAACATTAGTGTAAGGAAATTGGATACAATTCAATACCTCAGGAGATGTGAGTGAAGTTGGAGCTGTGATGTAGAAGAAGGTCACTGAAGATGGCATACCCACAGCACAGCCAGTTGAGTAGCTGGAAGCAACATTTGCATAGACACATGGTGCCAGGAGCTTTGCTGAGATGCAGAAACCCCAGAAGCCCTAAAGAGAAAGGAAATGGGCAAATCACAGGCAATCAATGTGTAGACAGAGCTCAAGTAATTTCTACATGTTGATTCTGAGAGTAAGATGCTATCTTTCAAAATGATGTCTGGCTTCAGCTGGATTGGTTCCTACCAGAAAATAAATAATTTCTCTATTAAGCATGAGCTCAAAGAAATGGATATAAATAAAGAAACAAATCATCAAGAGAATAATGTTACTAGAGATGACGTTCTTTCCTACCTGTGTGCATTTGTGTATGTGTCTTTGTGTGCATGTGCATACATGTACGTGTGTGTGTGTGCATAAGTGAGTGTGGATGTGAGTGTAATATGCCACAGAACATATGTGGAGATCAGAAAAGAACCTCCAGCAGTCCGTTATTTCTTTCTACTACGTGGGGTCAGGATTGGCAACAAGTGCCATTACTCTCTAAGCCATCTCACAAGCCATTTAATTATGTATTAATAGCTCAAGCTGATAAGTTCCCAGATAGGCTAGCAAAATAGAAAATTACCTAGAGGAACATTTGTAAAATACCAATAACCAAAAGTGAGAAAGGCAGATTTATACATATAACAACCCAGCTGGAAATCCTATTTCCACCACTGAAAGAACCTAGCCATCAGGGAATGCAACCCAGTTATTTCAGTTCTGTTAATGGCACAATAAGCAACTAGTCCTATCAGAAGTCAGGAGAGAAAGTAAGTCCCTGACGGGCAGAGGTTATTGATGGGAACCTGACATGAAAGATGCCTGTCCAGTGCTTCAGCATTCTGCCTCTGTCTGGCTTGGCCTACAGAGATGTATGGTATTTCATAAATGATTGAGCTGTAATTAAAAAACTCTGTGGGGGATTTTTATGTGTGATTTCATTACAAGAAAAAAGTTTAAAATGCCAAACTGCAGTACTGTATTTGTTCTAGGTACTAAAACCTTGGGGTTTTGTTTGTCTGTTTTGTTTTCCCTGACAGGGATTTCACCCCAAAGAGTCTAATCTTATTGAAGGAGAAAACAATATTTTCTGTTGACATATGAGGGTTTCTGTAGCTAACAGGACTGCAAGGAGAGATTTAGAGTCCATATTAAGGCTGCTGAAGTTGTATTTCATTTAGAGATAAGTTGAATTATGGGCATGTTACATTCCAATGTTGTTGCTATAATTTTACATAACTCCTGATTCTTGTGTCAAAATTTGGGGATAAAATTTTGTACTTTGTGGGTAGTCTGCACTTGATAAGAGAATAGGCAATCCCTTTATTTTTTCTGTCCTGTTCTCATTCTGCTCATCCCGGTACAGGTACAGACTTGTTATCATGTTCAGTGTCATTTTTCAGAACCCACCAGTGTATTATCATGTCCCGAGGCTGCCTGATTTGCACATATCCTGGTATTGTTTAGGATGAAGTGAAGTTTTTCATTCATTTTGTTTTCGTTTTTGTTTTTTATGTGGAGCCCTTTATCTCATTTATAGCAGTGAGCTTGTTCACTATCATTTTAACTTTCTATAACAAGAGTCACTGCTCTGATCTCCTTTTGTAAGATGTATTCTCCACATTCTCTTAATTAAGCACACACTTGTGCCTTAATTTTAAGCTTCCTGCACAAAAATCACACCAAACAATGCCAGGCTTTTTTATAAGCTGCTAAAATTGAACAAAGATTTTGGAAGGATAGATTTGTGTGTCAATATAAAGATTTCAGCTGACCATTTTGCCCCTCTACCTATCCCCTAACTTTGCATGATGTACCGTGGTTAGTGAAGCACTGACACTAAAGGAGACTGGTAATGAGTGTGACAAATACTCTGCATTAATTAGGGACTATTCATGCCAATCTGTAAAAACTTCCCCAAAGTATAGTGTTAATAGATGTTGAGTATCTAACTGTCCATGCCTTATAAAGGCATTTTCAAGATAGATGCCCGTGAGTTAAAGAAATTAAATTGGAGAGAAATGGGTATTATCAGGTCAAGTGGGTTGTTTCTGTGAGCTTTTGGATTTCTTTCTATGTTTCTCCTGCCTTTTCCATAATAGTTAACTAAGGAATGACACACAGTAACGTGCAAATGCATAGACACACAGAGCCTGTAGCTCCTATGGTTTGCTAGATTTCTTTCTGGTTAACATTTCTGGGCTGAAGTATTGTTTTCAAAGCAGAGACACTTGGCATAGTATTATTTTTCTTCATCTAGCTCTTGATCACCCCATACAACATAGCTCACTTCTGGAAGATTGAATAATTCTCTAGAGAGTTTGAATAGTAATGACTTTTATCTTAATAATAGCGGATATTCAGAAAGTCTCAGTTTTGCTTCTGTTAGAACCATTTTGGCAACTCAAAAAACAAACAAGCAAACAAACAAACAATATCCCTCTAAACATAAAATTGATGTACGCCAGTCTTGCATTAATGTGTTCACACTATGAATGACTAGCTTTCTCAAAAGGATATGCATGTTTCCAGCTGAACAAGTAGATCAGATGTATCGTGAAAATTATAAACTGTATTTTCTTCTTCAGTCTGGTTAAGAGATGAATCATATTGATATTTAAGTTTTGATCATATAATAGTGGTTGAAGAATCTGACTGTGATTTCATAGATATAGATAAGATGGGTAGGTAGGTAAGTAGATATGTATGTAGGTAGGTCAATAGATGATAGATAGATAGATGATAGATAGATAGATAGATAGATAGATAGATAGATAGATAGATAGATAGATAGATAGATAATAGGTAGGTAGATAGATAAATGAGGGAAAGGACAGAGACAGAGATATGAACTAGTAATTGCTGCCAAGAACACATAAAAACTTCTGCAGAGACAGGCAGACTTATAACTTCATGGAKTAGATATTGAAATCAACCTTTGAACACAGAAATCCTTCTGCAAAATTACAGATTCCTTTACCCTTGTTTTGGAAAACATTAAAGAACTATGGAAATCTGGTTCATAACTTACTACTCTGGGGTCTAGTAAGAGTATCTGTGATGACCTTTTAACAATGAGTAATTAATGAAAGATGATCAAAGACTCTTCTGAGCATAAGAAGCTGTTTCTTGATAAGATGGCTACTGACTCAAAGCACTTTCTGGACAAGGCCCCTTCTGTGTTGGTTCTAGTTCTAATTTCTCACCAATTTTCTTTCCAAGGAAGGGCACTGGGTAACTGGCCACATTTATTCTCGAGATCTCTGTATATTAACAGTATCTTATTGCTAAAAGCCATTTGATGGAAACCAGAGTGATAACCCTTTCATATGTATATATTACTGGTGTCTTATCCACACAGATGTYTAAGGTTTTGTTTCAGGCATTTCTGCTTATGTCTCTTTAAAGATAAGTTCTTGAAAGCCAGGGAAATGGAGAAAATCAAACTTTGTTTTGGAAATTAGATTAGGAAAAGAGAAACAACAAGAGCCTCATTTGCTATTTGTCTTAATAACCAGCATAAAGCATGAGCACATGACACTTTGAAGTAGACTGTGTGCAGTGACATTAAACATTTTACGGTGCAGGCAATGTAAGCACACATTGACCTCACCCCTTGGCTGTGTTCATAGCTATGTCTACATACATCCCAAACACTCGTTCAATTTGTTTCACTCATCTACTGCTTTAAACAACTCCACTGTTTTGTTGCAGGGCTTGTGCCCTGTGCCACAGTTCAATGTCAACATCCCTTTGGCAAAGGCTAAAGTGTTGGTAACATCTAGAAACAGATGCTATTTCTAACAGAACCTTTTGATCACATCTTTCACTCGTAGTGATCTACTGTGTGGAATCAAAGGGAGTATCCTGCCTAGCCTCCTCTCTCCAATAGATAGAGCTGAGAAGCCCCATGTAGAATCTTGAATTTTCCATGACATTTTGGAAGGAGTTTTCTGTCTTCTCTGTATTACTAGATAAATGCTCCAAACTTTCAGACAAAATATCCCTAAAGTATCCAGTGTAARGACACCCTGCTAAATGGAAGGATTACTAGTTTATGGTGCTCAGTTATTTTTCAAGAGCACATTGGAGCATGTAGAAATTAAAACAAAACAAAACAAAACAAAAAATCATCAAACCTGAAAATTTTGGATTCTGAAGTGTCTTCTGTAAATTTCATCAAAACAATGACATCAACTATGGGCACTGATAATTACCAGACTTTTAGTAGAGTGTATATAAATTTGTAAAAATATGACCAAATAATTTTTATGCAGCTAGATTTGGATCAGTAGTATTCTATACAAGTGAAATTCATTGTCTTGTATCTTCTTAATTAAAGAAATAGTACATGCACCTCATGTAACTAAGTGATAAGGACCATTTTGGTAGTGTGGTGCCTTCTGTTAGGCTGTGAGTCATGGATGCCATGTAAGGTGTTTCTAGTGTGGCACATACAATCATCTGGGCTCACCTTTCCTTGGAGCATTCTAATGATAATTTTCTGCCATTTTTTATTTCAAATGGGTCATTACATCTCAGTATTTGCTGAGTTCCAAACCACACACTACATGCAGGAAGCTGCTAGGCTCTGTAGTGACAAGACAAGTTGAATGCTCTTTTATACTTGACAATGCATTATGATTCCTAAGGATATTTTTATGGCAACTTTTCCTTCTAAAGGTGATAGTCTTCATCATCCAGATTTTGGATCACATAAACTGAACTGGAATGCAGAATTAAAATAATTCTCAATGGTGTGGCAGTGTTATTCAGGAATGGTTAAATATGTAATGCAATATGAGAATTCCTTAGCCATTAGACATTACAGCAACACAAAATATGAAGTAGGTCAGTTTCTGTCCATGATCATGCTATGCACATTTACTAGGGTAAATTATCTTTTACTCCATTGATCATTTTTTCTGGCATTCAATAAGTTCTGTTTTGTGGATTTCATTTATTTTATTACAATTTATTAGACTAGATATATAGACATACTGAAGAAAATGATCTAGAGAAGTAAAAATAGAAATTTGATGTTACCAGCAATAATCAATCTCAATTACCAAGTTTGAAACATGGGAAGGCAACAATGGGTCATGAGAATGTGCCAAGAAAGCAGGATAGTAGAGTGAGAAGTTTGATGGATGAGCAGGATTTGGTAAAAATGGCAAAACAACATTTCAGCAAAAAGGAACAACAAAAAGAAACCATTCGAGTGAAATCCTGTATTTTGAAAACTCCAGTCTGTGACATGTAAGCCTTACCTGGTAGAGAATAACTGAAGAGAAGCTGGTAGGCAATGTGTCCAGAATGCTGAGAGAACAGTCAGGGCTCTGACCTGGGAGGAACTGGAGCATCCGCTTTAAGTATATGTTCAAACTTCCTTCTTGCATGTGTGAAGTAGGGTTCCTCCCAGCTATCTTACTGTCAGAGTTTGTACTTAATGTCTCTTGCTAAGAATCAAGGAGCTGGAGTCATGGAATGCTGCTTCATGGGATTATCAAAAGGGATCCTGGGGTAATGACTGAATTTATATGTAAATAAAAACAGGTATTTTGATATGCCAAGAGATGAGCTATCCAGAGATATTTATTTATTTATTTATTTATTTATGGAATTGCAAGACAAAGCTGTCTTAAACAGAGTAGACCACAGAAAACAGACTGAA
>BDUI01001529.1:148342-162133 GCA_002335545.1 Apodemus speciosus | reverse complement strand
GGTCATTAATTTCTCTCAACTCAATTAACTTAATTAACCAACAAAAATACAAAGGCTAAAAGAATGGATGTAACAACAGGATCCATCCTACATCTAAGAAACACACCTCAGCCATAAWGATAGACATTACCTCAGAATAAAGGGCTAGAAACTATTTTCCAAGCAAATGGACACAAGAAGCATGCTAAAGTAGACATTCTAATTTCCTCATGCCTGCTACTGTACCCCACAGCCCTGCTCATGTCCTAGGAGGTCCAGTCTAACCCTAGATGTAGGAGCACTGTTCTAAACAGGAACACATGAGGCTCCTCTAAACAGGGAAACAGGAGGCCTGCTCCAAACTGAGACACTGCCTGCCTCCCAGAAGGCCTATTTTAACCCAGGTCACACAGATCCACCTACTTCAGAGCAGGCCTGCTCCAATGTGAGACACTAAGGTCTCTTAACAACAGAAATAACCAGATTCCCCAAGGCAAGCATAAGAACATAAGCAACAGAAGTCAATGTAAATTGGCACCATCGTAACCAATTTCTACTACCACAGCATTTCCTGAATACCCAAACACACCCCAAAACCAAGGTTCTGCCCTAAAAATCTCATCTCATGAAAATGATAGAGACCTTTACAGATCACATCAATAACTCCCTTAAAGACCTACAGGAAAGCACAGGCAAAGAAGGAGAATCCCTTAAAGAAGAAACAAATCCTTTAAAGAAAAGACAGTTAAAACAGGTCAAGGAACTTAACAAAATTGTCCAAGACCTAAAAATGAAAATAGAAACAATAAAGAGATAACAAATAGAGGAAACCCTGTTGGGAGCTGGTCTGCATATAGACAAATACAAATAGATCCATATGTATCACCCTGCACAAAGTTCAAGTCCACATGGTTCAAGAACCTCAACATAAAACCAGATTCACCGAATCTAATAGAAGAGAAAGTGAGAAAGAGCCTCCAACAAATTGACACAGGGAAAGTTTCCTGGAGAGAAGAACAGTGGATCAGGCTCTAAGAACAAAAATTGATATATGGAACTTTTGAAACTGAAAAGCCTTTGTAAGGCAAATGACACTCTCAATAAGACAATATGGCAACCTGCAAATTGGTAAAAGATCTAACCCTACATCAAGTAGAGGGCTAAAATATAAAATATATCAAGAATTCAAGAAGTTAGACTTCAGAAAAGCAAAAAAAAAAAACCTATTTAAAAATCGGGTAGAGAGCTTATCTGAGAATTCTCAGTAGAGGAATCTTGAATGGTTAAGAAACACTTAAATGTTCAATATCCTCAGACATGATGGAAATATAAATCACAATTACTCTTGAGATTCCACCTTCCACAAATCAAAATGTCTAAGATCAAAAATGCAAATGAGCACATGCTGGCAAGGATGTAGAGAAAGAGGAACACTCCTCCACATTTCCTGGGATTGAAAACTTGTACAAGTACTAGAAATTGCTCAAGAGATTCCTCAGAAAATTGGAAATAGTTCTACCTGAAGAACCAGCGAAATTTTTCCTGGACATATAGTCAAAAGATGTTCCACCATACTACATGGATATTTGCTCCATTATATCCACAGCTCTCTTATTCAAAATGGCCAGAAACTGGATGCAATTCAAATGTCTCTCAAAGAATAGACACAGAAAATGTGGTTCATTTGCATAATGGGATATTATTCAGCTATTAACAATGATGATACCATGAATGTTGCAGGCAAATGGATGAAACTAGAAAATATCATCCTGAGTAAGGTAACTCAGGCCCAAAAGGATATGCATGGTATGTACTCACTAGTAAGTAAATATTAGTTAAAAAGTACAGAATACCCATGGTACAAGCCACAGGCCAAAATAACATTAACAAGGAAGAAGGCCCATGTGAGAATACTTTAATTTGACTCAGAAGGGGAAAGAAAGTAATCATTGGGGCTGAAAAGATGTCTCAGCAGTTAATAGCACGGGCTGCTCTTCCAAAGGTCCTGAGTTCATATTCCAGCAACCACATGATGGCTCACAACCATCCATAATGATTTCTGACACCCTCTTCTGGAGTGTCTGAAGACAGCTATAGTGTACTCACATATAATAAATAAATCTTAAAAAAAAAGAAAAGAAAGTAATCATCGGAGGCAGAGGGAGGGCCTTTAGTGGGAGAGAAGAGAGGTAGGGGAAACAGGGCATGATCAAATATGGGGGCAGACATGAGAGAACCCCAGAGAGCCAGGAGAATGAATGGAAATCTTCAGCTGATAGTGATGAGCAGTGATGGTGGTGTAACATCTAGAAAGTCCTAGAAACCTGGGATATGTGAGGTACCCAGGACTCAATATGGGTGACCTTAGCCTAAATATCCAAAAGTGGGGTGATAGAACCTGAATAGTCTACCTCTAATAGTAAGATAGTGGAGGGATAGGAACACTCCACCTTCAAAATTTTAGAACTAGAACTGTTCCTTTCTAAAAGCAATTCAGGGACAAAAATGGAGTAGAGTTTGAAGGACTGGCCAACCAGTGACTAGCCCAACTTGGGATCCATCTCATGGGAATGTACTAAATCCTGATACTACTACTGATGATGTTGTGCTTTCAGACAGGAGTCTAGCATGGCTGTCCTCTGAAAGGCTCTACCAGCAGCTGACAGAGACAGATACAGATTCATGCAACCAACCTTTGGACTGATGTCAGGAAGTCCTATGGAAGAGTTGGGGGAAGGACTGAAGGAGTTGAATAGGATGGCAAACCCATAGGAAGAACAACAGTATCAACTAACCTAGACCCCTCGGAGTTCCCAAAGACTGAGCCACCAACCAAAGAGCACACAACAGCTAGTCCAAGGCCTCCGCACATATATAACAGAGGAATAACTGCCTTGTCTGGTCCCAGTGGGAGAGGATGCACCTTGTCCTGTAGAGACATGATGCCTGTAGAGAAGAGGGATATTCTGTAGGAGGCACCATCTCAAAGGTGCAGGGGAGGAGTGATGGGGTAGAAAAATATGGAAGTGGAGAACTTGGAGTAGGGGCAACATTTGGGATGTAAATAAAATAATAAAAAAGAAAGAAATTAGGAAAATAACATAATTTACAGTAGCCATAAATATCTTGTTATAACTCTAACCAAGCAAGTGAACGATCTTTGTCACAAGAACTTCAATTTCCTGAAGAAAGAAATTGAAGAAGATATCAGAACATGGAAAGATCACCCATATTTTAGGATAGAATCCCAATCAAAATCCTAACAGACCTTATATAGACATTCAAAGAATTGTTCTAAACTTCATGTGGAAAAATAAAACACCCAAGATAGCCAAAATAATCCTAAACAATAAATAAAACTTCAGGAGAAATCAATGTCTCTGATCTCAAACTTTACTACAGAGCAATAGTGATAAAATCTGTATAGTATTGCTGCAGAAACAGACACAATGATCAACAGAATTGAATCAAAGATGAAGAAATAAACACATACACCTAAGGATAGTTGATTTTTTATAAAGAAGCCAAAACCACAGAACAGGAAAAAGAAAGCATCTTCAAAAAATGTTGCCAGTCTACTTGAATATCTACATGTAGAAGAATTAAAATAGATCCATATTTATCACCCTGAACACAACATGAGTCTGAGTGGATCATACAAGACCTGATAAACTAAATCTCATAGAAGAGAAATTGGAAAATAGCCTTGAACACATTTGTACAGCAGAAAATTTCCTGAATGGAATACCAATGGCTCAGTCTATAAGATCAATAATTGATAAATGGAACTTCATGAAACTGCAAAGCTTCTATAAGGCAAAGGTCACTGCACTGTCAATAGAACAAAGTGACAGACTACAGAGTGGAAAATGTTCTTCACCAAGCCTATGTCTGACATAGGATTAAAATAAAAAAAAAATTGTAAATAACTCCAGAAGTTAGACACCAACATCCCAAATAACCCCATTAAAAAATGGGGCACAGATCTAAACAGAGAATTCCCAACAGAGGAATCTCAAATGGCAGAGAGTGTCTTAAAGAAATGTTTAAAGTACTTAGCCATCAGGGAAATGCAAACTAGGATTCTGCCTTACACCCATCAGAATAGCTAAGATTAAAAACTCGAAGGACAACACATGCTGATGAGGATGTGGAGCAAGTGAAATGCTCCTCCACTGCTGGGAGAAATGGAAGCTTGTACAACCACTTTGGAAATCTATTTTGCACTTTCTCAGGAAACTTGGAATAGTTCTTACTCAAGACTCACCTATACCACTACTGGGTATATAACCAAAACATGCTCAACCATCCCAGAATGACATTCTTTTCATAGCAGCTTTATTCTTGATAGCCCGAAACTCAATACAACCTAGAAGTCCCTCAGCTGAAGAATGGATAAAAATATGTGATACAGCTACACAATAGAATACAATTCAGCTATTAAAGACAAAAACACCCCAAACAGTGGAGATATGGAAACTGAAGAGACTATATCTAGTAGTTAGACAGAGTCCCCAGTAGAGGGATGGGCACACCAACCCATCTTGAAAAATTTTGACCCAGAATTTTTTCTGTCTCAAGAAAATGCGGGGACAAATATGGAGTAGAGGCTGAAGGAAAGGCCATCCTATGACCAGACCAAAGTGGGATCCATCCCATGGGCAGCCACCCAACCCTGACACTATTACTGATACTATGTTGTGCTTGCAAATATAAACCTAGAATGGCTGCCCTCTGAGAGGCTCTATCAGCAGCTGACTGAATCAGATACAGATACTTACTCACACCAAGGATCAAACTAAGGATGGGGACCCCTATGGAATAGTTGTTGAAAGGTTTGAAAGAATTTGAAGCGGATGGCACCCCCTTAGGAAGACCACCACTATCAACTAACCTGAACCCCTGAGAGCTCCCACAGAATGAGCCACCAACCAAAGATCACACACAGGCTGGTCTGAGGCCCTGGGCATATATATAACAGAGGACTGCCTTGGCCTCACTGTGAGAAGATGCACAGATGCACCTAATCCTGTATCCTGTAGAAAGTTCATATGCCATGGATGAGGGAGACATGAAGAGGTACCATGTCAGAGGCAAAGGGGAAGGAAAATATGGAGAAGAACTCTGTATGTGAGAGACAAGTGGGCAACATTTGAGATATAAACAAATAAAATAACTAATTAATAATAAAAATAAATGAAAAATTAATAACAAGAAAAAAAGCCACCATGAATTCTGCAGACAACTGGGTGGAACTTGAGAATGTCATCCTGAGTGAGAGAGCCCAGACTCAAAAGGACATGCATGGTATGTATTCAGTTTTAAGTGGATATTAGCCATAAAATACAGGATGTCCATACTACACTCCAAAGATACAAGGAAGCTAAACAAGAAAAATGGCACAAGCAAGGATGCTTGAATTTCAGTCACAAGGTGGAATAAAATAGTCATAAGAAGCAGGTGGAGGGACGGATTCAGATTGAGACAAAATGGGAAGGGAAATGAGGGCTTCAGGATCAGGTATGGGGACAGACAGGAGTGCTGCCTAGATGACCAGGAAACTGAATGGAAATCTGCATCTGACAGGGGTGGAGACATGGGAGGAACCTCCAGGATATGTCAGAGATAGAGGCCTGGAATAAGGCAGGCATCCAAGAATCAATGGGGGTAACCTTAGCTGTGGCTGATAGCATTGGGAATATGGAACTTGAAGAGGCCTCCTTACAACCAGGCAGGAGCCCCAGTAATGTGACAGGGACACCAACCCACACACAAAACTATTTGAAACTTTTGACTGTGGCCACATAAGGAGAATTGACAGCCTCACCTTACTCCACTCAGTGTCTTAGAACTTTTAAGCATTTAACTACATCATCTAGACTGAATTAGTATTGTACTGATCACACAGGACTTTTCCAACTATACTCAAATATATTCCTAGTTAAAGGTCTCCCTCAGATAACCATAAATAAGGAACTATAATATTAATTATATCTTTATCAATGTAGTACATGTTATATGACCTAATATGTACTACAATATATAACTATACAATGATTTGACTTCCTGAAATATACAGAGGAATACYATGTCAATTGTGATCTTCCCAATTCATACAATAAAAATAAATCCCTGAAATTTATCTGCAATACTACACTACAAAATGAACATTTTAAAAAATTATGAGTGGTAGTTATGTCTATCTTCTTTAAAAGGACAAAAATGTAATAATTGATAATTTTATTTCTTTTTTTAAACCATGGAAATAAAATATTGCTTAAAAGAGGATTCACACATAAACATTTTAAAGTAAGAATGTCCTACATGCTTGGAAACATTCTCAAGTGGAAAAATCTCAAGGTGGCTTTAGATCCTTGTTTTATAACCACATCATATTGTCTGATTGTTCAGATCCTTGTTTTATAACTACAACATATTATCTTCTTGCTCTGTACAGAAATCTATGAGGCCAGCCAAAAAAGAGCTATAATATAGAATATTTTATCATTTCAGTTGCTAAATATAATGTATTTTAAATATTTTCAAGGGTATGTTTTATGCCTAAGGCTTGCAAAGTTGATAAAGATGTACTATTACTATAGTGAATTTTATTATTGAGACACATAAGCTCAAATACACCTGTAATATAACCAATAATGGTTTGAAAAGTGATTAACAATTGCTGCATTAATAGTTTCACAGAATATTTATTTATACACTTAAATGATAGCATCATTTTATTAGTAAAATGTCAGTAATCCCTATATTTTATATGATTGTATTATTTATGTATTTATTAAAAATGCTGAGATAGAATACAGGTAATGTTGTAGAACATTCTATGACTGACATACATTTCTAGATGCTACAGGCTATGTTTCACATATTAAAATAAATTTTATTAGAATTAAAAGAAGTAGAAATTACTACTAAGTTATATTAAGTTGTATTGTCTACCTCTCCCATGGCTCCCAGAGACCTTTTCCTCTTTACCTTCTCCTCATTCATTGCTTTATCCCAGCTCCAAATCTGAAGGCACTCACTACTAACACACAGTCTACCCCTGCCAGGGTCACATGTAGGCTGACTGCAAATTTTCAGCTCTCCCTCGTTCCTGTAGACCCAATACTCTTGACTTATCCCCAGCTCTGAAACAGAAAACATGTGGCAGACTCCCCCAACTCCACTCTAGTGCATCTTCCCAACCTATTCTCCCTCCCTCCATTCATTGTTTTATCCCAGCCCCAACCACTCAGGCTAAGGAAGTAGATAGTATGACTGTAGATAGTTATCTCTCTTTACATTCCTCCAGAACTAATCCCTAATCTCACCCTAGCTCTATAGCATATCTTCTGGAGTGAACTCTTTTCACTCTTGCTCCAATTCCAAAAGTCTAAATGAGCAGATTCTGGAGTAATAGTCTGCTTTCTTTGCCCCTGTGATCCCCCCTCAGCCTACTTCTGTTCCTATGTGTTAGTCCCCAATATTCAGAAACACACTTACCTGGAAACTCCAGTGGCCACACATAATAAGACTACAGAAAACTCTTAGCCAGGCAATACCCAGGCATCTTACTATTCCCAAATCCAGAGAGAAAATAGAAACCAAGCAACAAAATAACCCTACTCAACAAAGAAAAATCCCTTGTCAGCACCTAGATCTGTAATTTTCCCTATTCCAGATGCCTCAATGCCAAAGCAAAAACACAGCAACTGCAAGGACAATATATATCCACTGGAGCTCAGAAACCATACAACAGCAGGCCATTAATATTTCAACATAGCTAAATCACAATCAAAGAGACCTGAATAAAATGTGATAGATAATCTTAAAGGAGAAATGCTTTAATCCCTTAAAGATATCCAGGAAAATGCAAACAAACAGTGAAAGGAAGTGAATAAAACTGTTCAAGATTAGAATTTGGAAATATAAACAATAAAGAAAACACAAACTGAGGGAATTCTGGAAAAGAAAAAATTAGAAATTTAATCAGAAACTAAAGCTTCACTAATAGAATATAGAGATAGAGAAGAAAATCTATAGTGTTGAAGGTACAACAGAAAAAAATGGATATATTCATCAAAGATAATGTTAAATATAAAAGAAAAAATTCTGTGACACAAAACATCCAGGAAGTCAGGCACATACAACAATATTTGGAATAGAAAATGGAGAAGAAAGCCAGGTTGAAGGCCCAGAAATATATTTACAAAAAAAATCATAGAAGGAAAATGTTGATCCTAAAGAGGGAAATGCCTATCAAAGTACAAAGATCAAACTGAAAACAAACTATATTGGACCAGAAAAAAGAATACACTTGGCAAATTATATTCAAAATATTAAACACACAAGACAAAGAAAGAATATTAAAAAATCATAAAAACACAAAGCAGCATATAAATGTATACCTATTAGAATAACAGTGGACTTCACAGTGGAGACTAAAATCCAGAGGGTCCTGGGAAGATGTTTTTAAGAGACAACAGATGCCAGCACAGGCTACTGTTCACAGCAAAAATTTCAATCACCATATAAACATGGAGAAAATAATACATTTTATGATAAAACCAATTTAAGTAATATCCAGCCATACAAAAGGAACTAGAAAAAACTCTAACCTGAAGACATTAACTACAACCATGAAAACAGAGGGAATAAATAATCTCTCATCAGCCAAAACAAAAGAAAGGAAGCATACAACACACATATACAACAACACCAAAATCACCACTGACAAAAACAATAAAATTCCAGAAATCAGTGATCATTAGTCGTTAATATGTCTCAGCATCAATGATCTCAATTCCCCAATAAAAAGACACAGACTAACAGAATTGATGAGAAAACAGGACCCATCTTGCTGCATTCAAAAACATACCTCATCATCAAGGATAGACATTACCTCAGGATCTAGCTTTGGAAAAGGATACTCCAAGTAAAATGACCAATGAAGAAAGCTAGTGTAGTCATTTTAAAATCTAAAAAAATATAGACTTCAAACCAAAATTAATCAGCAGAGGTAGGGAAGAACAATACACATTCATCAAAGGAAAAAAATCCACCATGATGACATTTCAATTCTTAACATCTATTCCCCAATATAAGGGCACCAATGTTTGTAAAAGAAACACTAATACAGTTTAAATCACATATTGACCCTCATACAGTGATAATGGGAAAAGTCAATACTCCACACTCAACAATGGACAAGGCCTTTACGTGAATACTAAACAAAGAAATGCTTAGTAAAGCAGATAATATAAACTAAAAGGACCTAACCAGTATTTACAGAACAATTTACCCAAACACAGGACTATTCCTTCTTCTCTGCACCTCCTAGTACCTTCTCAAAAACTAACCACATACTCACAAAGCATGTCTCAGCAGACAAAAGAAAATTGAAATAATACATTCTAGTGTCTTTTGTACTGGAGGGTATTCTGCAGACTACCAAAATAGAAAAACACAAACACAGGCACAAACCCTTTGATCTACAATGTTATTCTGCCTGAAAATATGCTAAGGCAAATGTGTCACAAAGATTTTGGGAGTAATCAAACAATGTAGATTTGACTTAATGCTTACTCCATGAGATGTAATTCACACATGACAGTAAGTGGATGATAATGAGCCAGAGATTAGAAAGTCCAGAGATCTAGGTAAAAACCAAATCCTACTGGTCTAAAACAATAAAATGATTAGTAGCAATAAAACAACTCCTAGTGATATTCTTGCTATTATCAGAGAAGCTTCCTCCCGCAACAGATGAGAAAAAATACAGAGACTCACAGTCAGGCATTACATACAGATAGACCAGGAAACATCCAGGTCTAGATGGCATGTCTCTATAAAATCCCCCACTTTGGAGCTTAGGTATTCCTGCAGAAGAGGAGACAAAGAGTGCAAGTGCCAGAACAGATGACAAATACCAGGTGTACAGGCCACCTAAATCTACTAAGCAAGGCTCATATGAACTCAGAGAAATGGAAGCAGCATGCACAAGACTCACACACTTCTGCAGGAGGACCTTTGCATATATGTTATAGCTTTCAATTTAGTATTTTTATGGAATTCCCACATGGTGAATGAGTGGGTCTCTGATGCTTGTGCCTTCTCTTGGAGCTCTTTTCTCTCTGTTGGTTTTCTTGTCCAAATTCAATGAATTTTTTTTATCTTATATATTTATGTTTTGCTATCTCTTAGAATCCTGTTATTTCCTGATGAGAGCTGAAGGGAATAAATCTAGATGTGAGGGAAGATGGGGACCAATTGGGAAAAACAAAGAGAATATATACTATAATCAATGTATATTCTAAGAGATACAAATCTATTTTCAACAAGGGGGACAGAATCACCCTAGGTATCAACAGATAAATGAATAATGAAAAATGTTTTCCATATCTAGAWATTTTGTTCAGCTGTGAAAAAATTAAATCTGCAAGTAAATACAAAGAACTTGGAAAAATTATAGTGAAGTAAACTATCCAGATCAACAAACACAGAATGTTCTCTTTTATTGTTCCTAACTTTGAAATATTCGCTTATAAATTTAACCTAGAGTACATGTGAAAACCAGACTAGAAAGGGCATCTTAAGATTATAATATAATGCAATAACATAAAAGTAGGAAGAGTATATAGTAGAATATAGTAACATGATTAAGAGAAGGGGAATATTGTGGTCAAAAGCTTAAGCAGGTAGTAGGATAGTGTGTTCAGAGGAGGGTTAACAGTGATGAACGTATATGATGAAGCCATGTAGAAACCAACTAATTTATAATCCAACTAAAATATTATTTAAAGATAATAGACAGGAAAAATTGTAATGGGATGATTTTAGGCAGAGCTCAGGGAACCCTGTGGAAGAGTAGGAGGAAGAATACAGGAGCCAGAGGGGGTCAAGTACACCACAAGAAAGTGGCCCACACAATCAATTTAGCAGGACTCATAGGGAATACAGAGACTAAACTGACAATCAAGGGGTCTATATAGGTCTGAGTTAGCTCCTCTACATATATGTTGTATAGCTTAGTGTTCATGTGGGACTCTTAACAGTGAGAGATCCACTTCTTTAACTTTTTTGCCTGCTTTTAGAATCCTTTTTATTTCTTCTAAGTTTCCTCATTAAGCCTTGATAGGAGGGTTTGTTCGTAGACTTATTGTAACTTGTTATGCTGTTCTTGATGTCCCTAGGAAGCCTGATAGTTTCTAAATGGAAATGGAAGAGGAATGGGTCTGGGAGAGAGGAGAGGATGAAGGATGGAATGGGAAGAGTGGAGGGAGGGGAAACTATGGTCAGGATATGATATATGAGAAAATGATAAAAAGTAATAGTTATAATGAAAACACCCTGCATGCCTGGATAATGTTTCTAGAAGTTATGGTTTATGAAACAATAGCAGTGTAAGAAAGATATTGCTGTATAAGTTAACAAACGCAGATGTCCCAAAAACAGGATCTTCTCATCCCTCTTTGTTGCTGTCTAATTTAGTTTCTAATGCTGCAATAAATACCCTGAGAAGAAGCAATTTATGGGAGAAATTTCAACTTACAGTTCATCATATTAGAAAAGTCACCATAGCAAGAAGTCAAAGTAGCGAGTCACAGTCAGGAGCATAAGGAAATAAATACAAGCAGGTTTCCCTTATTACTCACTTTTTCTTTTCTTATATAGCTCAAAACCAAGCATAACTAATGGTGCTGCCCTCAATGGGCTGAACCTTCATGCATCAATTATAAAACCACGTGAAGCCTCACAGGCCAACCTGATACATAATCTATCTTCAATTAACAAGCTCTTCCCAAAGCCAGAAGTGGTGGTACATGTCCTTAATCCCAGCACAAGGGAAGCAGAGGCTAGTGAATCTCTGTGACTTTAAATCCAGCCTGATCTAGAGAATGTTCTAGGGCAGTCTGGGTGACATCATGATAAAAATGTCTTGTCTGGGTGACTCTAGGTTGTGTCAGGTTGAGAGTTAAGTTACCTGTCAACTGTTAACTGTAGTTGTCTCCTAAGTAGAACATAGAGTCTTGAGTGCCCCTCTACCACCCATTCTAGAATTTTGGTTGGCTTGATCTAGCAGTTCTTACGCAAGTAAGAACAAGTGTAATGATTTCATATGTGCAACCATCCTGCCATATCAAGAGGAGAGCATTTTACCACCTTCCTTTTATTACATCATTTCTTTTTCTGTGATAAGCCTTGTTCAAGACATAGGTGGGGATGCTGATAGAATTTTAAGATTTAGGACTGATCATCACCACAAGTAAGTATAAGTCTCTATATGAACTTCTGACCATTGTAAAAAGAAGGGTTTTGTTTGTTTATTTTCTGACAAGAGTTTAGAGCAACCTTGGTTATAGGTATGAACATAGATATTTAGAAAAGATTTTGACAAGGTGTTTTTTTTAACAAAATAATAATAAGCAGGTTCTACTCTAGGGCTTATGACCCCCCTCTGTCATATGCTCGTGAGATTTTGACCAAATATGATACAAAATTAGCTGGTCATACCAAAAGAATAACTATTCTTTATGTGTGGCCACTGGCAGGTTTTCCAGATGCCAGTAAATAACTCCACAATTATGCACATATGAGTAGTACTAATGGAACTCTAGTTGTTCCTAAAAATTAATAAAAACAAAGAGGATATAAAGTTGTGTATTGGAGGAAGATCAAGGGGGACTTTAAGTAAATAATATAGGGGAATACTATCATATTTCATTGTATAAATGTAGGGGATCCTCAATGAAAAAAATAGTAATTTATGAAAACACTCCTGGCCATCAGAGTTTTCTATCATAATTACATGATACAACTCTATTTATGATGAAAAATGAAGCTAGAAATGTACCACCCTGGTGCCTAATATTCATAGTTGTTAATGGGCCATAGAGGCTATGAGTGGAGGAAAGCAGTCAATAGTTATCCAGCTGTGAATCCTATAAATTTCCATACCTACATATCAGAGAAGATGTGCTTGTTTTGTCATAATGACAAGAAATGCTATGCTGGTAAATAGATGCTCTCTGACAGGATTTGCATGAATTATGCTGCTCTACAAATATGTAAATCATTTGAAATCATATGGTTGAGGAATTCATAACCCCTGAGATCAGAGAAGTTATTACATTGGTTAAGTTAAACGGTGACACAGCATCAAACTGCTTTCAAAGTATATTTGTTTCTACTGTTAATGATACTCTCTCACTCTTATTCATGGATGACTGTCTTTGTATTGAAGTGGTTTGTATGCAGAGATTCATGGATATTCAGCTGCTGAGAATCAGTGATAGCTGATTGTTTATCCATAACAAGTTACTTGTATTACTACCTCTAAGTCTACATTGCTACATCTATGAAACTGAAGAGAAGACAGAAAGCATGTATAATCCAAAAGATTGGGAGACCTACAAAATGTAAACTTTGTGGCATAACACAACCACTGCAATCTTGAACTCACTGCAGTTATGGCTACCTCCATTGGGACTGAAAAAGAAAGGGCTTGTAATAATCAGTCATCATTAGGGGTAGGGGAGGAGCACATAGGGGCTTTATTACTTCATGCTGAAATATCAGTTACTAAAAGTTTATGATAGTGGATGAGTAATTATTTTCAGTTGTTCCCACACTAGAGAACCTACCAAGCATGAATGGATAGTCCCATATTCATGAAAACACACATTAACCTTATTAAACATAATGGGTCACTAACAAAAAATAGACATTAATGTGGAAAGAAATCTATAGGAAGGAGGGAGAGTTGACAGAGATGGAGATAACAGAGTAGAGGGTGAGAGATATTAAAGTTTT
>BDUI01001529.1:104058-117065 GCA_002335545.1 Apodemus speciosus | reverse complement strand
AGAATAACCAGAGGGCACAAAGACAATATCCAAATTAAGAAAATCAGAAATGAATAGGGAGACATAGCAACAGAAACCAATAAAATAAAATAAAATAAAATGAAATAAAATAAAATGAAATAAAATAAAAAACATCAGATCCTACTACAAAAGCCTAAGGTCAAAAAACTGGAAAATCTGGATGAAATGGACAATTTTCTAGACAGTTACCAAATACCAAAATTACGTCAAGATCAGATAAATGCTCTAAATAGTCCCATAACCCCCAATGAAATACAGAAATACAAGCAGTAATTAATAGTCTCCCAAGCCAAAAAAAAAAAAAAGCAATACTCTTCAAACTATTACACAAAAACAGAATGAACACTATCCAATTTATTTTATGAAGCCACAATTACTCTGAAACCTAAACCACACAAACACCCAACAAAGAAAGAGAAATTCATACTAATTTCCCTTATGATCAATGCAAAAATAGTAAATAAAAATTTCACAAACCGAGTCCATTAACACTGGAAAATGATCATCATGATCAAGTAGGCTTCATCCCTGGTATGCAGGAATGGTTCAATATATGGAAATTCATCAAAGTAATCCACTATATAAACAAGCTCAAAGAAAAAATACACAGTAGCCAACATCAAACTAAATTGAGAGAAACTTGAAGAAATCCCACTAAAATCAGGGAATAGACAAGCCCACCCTCTCTCTCCTTGCCTATTCAACATGGTACTCAATGTCCTAGACAGAGCAATTAGACAACTAAAGGTGGTCAAAGGGATAAAGATTGGAAAGGAAGAAGTCGAAATATCACTACTTGCAGATGATATGTTAGTACACTTAAGTGACGCCAAAAATTCCACCAGAGAACTCCTAAACCTGATAAACAATTTCAACAATATGGATGGATATAAAATTAACTCAAACAAATCAGCTGCCTTCCTCTTTTCAAAGGATAAATAGGCTGAGGAAGAAATTAGGTAAACAGCACCCTTAACAAAAGTCACAAATAATATAAAATACCTGAGTGTGAATCTAATCAAGCAAGTGAAAGATTTGTATGAAAAGAACTTCAAGTTTCTGAAGAAAGAAATTGATGAATATCTTAGAAGATCGAAAGATCTCYCATTCTCATGGATTGGCAGAATTAATATAGTAAAAATGGCCATCTTACAGAAAACCATCTACAGATTCAATGCAATCCCCATCAAAATTCCAACTCAATTCTTCACAGAGTTAGAAAGAGCAATTTCCAAATTCATCTGAAATAACAGAAAATCCAGGAGAGAGAAAACTGTTTTCCACAATAAAAGAACTTCTGGTAGAATCACCATCCCTGACTTCAAGCTCTACTACATTGTAATAATGATAAAAACTGAATGGTATTGGTACAGTGGCAGGCAGGTAGATCAATGAAATAAAATTAAAGATGCAGAAATAAACACAGACAAATATTTTCACTTGATCTTTGACAAGGGGGCTAAAACCATCCAGCAGGAACAAAAAGATAGTATTTTCAATAAATGGTGCTGGTTCAACTTGTAGTTCACATTTATAAGAATGCAAATCATTAATTCTTACTTCCTTGTACAAAGCACAAGTCCAAGCATCAATGACCTCCACATAAAACCAGATACACTAAAATTGATAGAAAAGAAATTGTGGAAGTGCCTTGAGCACATGGGCACAGGGGAAATATTCCTGAACAGAACACCAATAACTTATACTCTAAGATCAAGACTTGACAAAGGGACATGACAAAATTACAAGGCTTCTGTAAGGGAAAGAACACAGTCAATAGGACAAAACTGCAACCAACAGATTGGGAAATGATCTTTACCAACCCTACATCTGTAGAGAGCTAATATCCAATATATACAAAGAACTCAAGAAATTAGACTCCAGAGAACCAAATAACCCCATTAAAAATGATCTCCTTTAAAAATTGAGCTGGACCAACATCATTAGTCATTAGAGAAATGCAAATCAAAACAACCCTGAGATTTCACCTCATGCCAGTCAGAATGGCTAAGATTAAAAACTCAGGAAACAGCAGGTGTTGGCGAGGATGTGGAGAAAGAGGAACACTCCTACACTGCTGGTGGGGCTGCAAGCTGGTACAACCACTTTGGAAATCAGTCTGGCGGTTCCTCAGAAAACTGGACATTATACTCCCGGAGGACCCAGCCATATCACTCCTGGGCATATACCCAGAAGATTCCCNGAGTGGACCCAGGTTCTGGAAAGGCCCAATGCATCAGTGTAGGGGAATACCAGAACAGGGAAGTGGGAAGGGGTAGATGGGGAAACAGGGGGAGGAAAAAGGACATGTGGGACATTTGGGGGCGAGGAACCAGGAAAAGGGAAATGAAATGTAAATAAAGAATATAGCCAATAAAAAATAAAAGAAAAAATGGAGCTGGAGAGACGGCTCACCGGTTAAGAGCACTGACTGCTCTTCTGAAAGTCCTGAGTTCCAATCCCAGCAACCACATGGTGGCTCACAACCATCCATAATGAGATCTGATGCCGTCTTCTGGAGTGTCTGAAGACAACTACAGTGTACTCACATATAATAATAAATAAATCTTTTAAAAAAAAGGAAGCCTTTAAAAAAAGTGAGGTACAGTGCTAAACTAAGAGTTTTTTCTTTCCTCTTTTTGGATATTTTCTTTATTTTCTTTTCAAATGTTTCCCCCTTTCCAATATTCCATTCAGAAATCCTCTGTCCCATCCACCCTCCCCCTGCCTATATGAGGGTGCTTGCCCACCCACCTACCAACTCCTATCTTCCTGCCCTGGCATTCCCCTACACTGGAGAATTGAACACCCTCAGGCCCAAGGGCCTTTCCTCCCATAGATGTCCAACAGGCCATCCTCTGCCACATAATCAGCCAGAGCCATGGTTCACTTCATTTGTAATGTTTGGATAGTGGTCCAGTTCCCAGGAGGTCCAGGGGGATCTGGCCTGTTAACACTGTTGCTCCCTCCATGGAACTGCTAACTGTCTCAGCTCCTTCAGTCCCTTCTCCTACTCCTCCATCAGGGACCCCACACTCAGTCCAATGGTTGGCTGTGCTCATCTGCCTCTGTATTTGTCAGGCTCTGCCAGAGCCTCTCAGGAGACAGCTATTTCAGGCTCCTGTCAGCATACACTTCTTAGCATCCACAATAGTGTCTGCATTTGATGACTGTATATAGAATGGATCCACAGGTGGGGCTGTCTCTGGACTGCCTTTCATTCCATCTCTGTTTCACACTTTGTCTCCATATTTCCTTCTGTAAATATTTTGTTCAGCCCTCTAAGAAACTTTGGTCTTCCTTCTTCTTAGGCTTCATATGGTCCTGTGAATTGAATCTTGGGTCTTCWGARCTTTTGGGCTAATATCTACTAATCAGTGAGTACATACCATGTATATTCTTTGTGACTGAGTTACCTTACTCAGAACGATATTTTCAAGCTCCATCCATTTACCTGTGAATTTCATGAAGTCATGTATAAATGTATGACATTTTCTGAATCCATATTTCTGTTGAGGGACATCTKGGTTGTTTCCAGCTTCTGGTTATTATAAATATGGCTTCTATGGAAGTCCTGGAGCATGTGTCCTTATTACACATGTTGTAGCATCTTCTGAGTATATGCACAGGAATGATATAGCTGGGTTTTCATGTAGTTGTATGTTTAATTTTCTGAGGAACCAGCAGACTAATTTCTACAGTGGTTGTACCAAATTGCAATCCCATCAGCAATGGCGACATGTTCCTCTTTTTTCACATCCTCATCAGCATCAAGGAAAACAGAATGGCTGAGAAGCACCTAAAGAAATGTTCAACATCCTTATTCATCAGGGAACTGCAAATCAAATCATCCTTGAGATTCCACCTCACATCAGTCAGAATGGCTAAAACAAAAACTCAGGTGACAGCAGATGCTGACAAGGATGTGGAGGAAGAGGAACACTCCTCCATTGCTGGTGGCATTGCAAGCTGGTACAACCACTCTGGAAATCAGTTTTTCAGTTCCTCAGAAAATTGGACATAGTACTACCTGAGGACCCACCTATACCACTCCTGGACACATATAGCCAGAAGATGCACCAACATGTAATAAGGACACATGTTCCACTATGCTCATACCAGCCTTATTTATATTAGCCAGAAGCCTGAAAGAACCAAGATGTCCTTCAACAGAAGAATGGATACAGAAAACGTGGTACAGTTACACAATGGAGCATAAAATCAACTATTAAAAACAATGAATTCATGAAATTCTTAGGAAAATGGATGGAACTAGAAAATATCATGCTAAGTGAGGCAACCCAATCACAAAAGAGCACACATGGTATGTACTTACTGATAAGTGGATATTAGCCTAGAAGCTCAGAATACCCAAGATACAATTCACAGACCAGATGAAGCTCAAGAATAATGAAGACCAAGGTGTAGATACTTCTGTCCTTCTTAGAATGAGGAATGAAATACCCATGGGAGGAGATACAGAGAGATAATGTGGAGCAGAGACTGAAGGAAAGGCCATCCAGAGTCTGGCCTACCTGGGGATCCACCCCATATACAGACACCAAACAAGACACTATTGTTGATGCCAAGATGTGCTTGCTGACAGGTGACTGATATTGCTGTCTCCTGAGAGTCTGTGCCAGAGCCTGACAAACACAGAGGTATCGGATATTCTCAGCCAACCATTGGACTGAGCTCAGGGTACCCAATGGAGGAGCTAGAGAAAGGATCCAAGGAGCTGAAGAGGTTTGCAGCCCCGTAGAAGAAACAACAATATGAACTAACCAGTTCCCACTGAGTTCCCAGGGACTAAACAACCAACCAAAGTGTACAAATTGAGGGCCTCATGGCACCAGCCATGTATGTAACAGAGAGTGGTCTTGTGAGATATCAATAGGAGGAGAGGTCCTTGGTCCTATGAAGGTTCGGTGCACCAGTGTAGGGGAATGCCAGGACAGGAAAGTATATGTGAGTGGGTTGGTAAGCATGGGGAGAGGGGTTGGAATCGGGTATTTTTGGATGGGAAACCAGGAAAAGGGATAAAATTTGAAATGTAAATAAAGAAAATATGTAAAAAAAAAAGGGGGGGGGAAACAGAAAAGAAAAAATTTTCACAAATAAAATATAATTAAGGCAAAAAATACTTGTCTACATTTAAAAAGAGAAGATTTCAGAGTGTTTTTTTTTTGTTGTAGTTGTTGTTTTGTCTTTTTGAGACAGGGTTTCTCTGTGTAGCCGTGGCTGTCCTGAAACTCACTTTTTAGACCAGGCTGGCCTTGAACTCAGAAATCTGCCTGCCTCTGCCTTCCTAGTGCTGGGATTACAGGTGTGTGCCACCACCGCCCGGCTTCCGAATGGTATATTAACCTTACAATTCTGGTGTGGTGAATGGCAGGGCAAAGGTACTATCAGAATGAATGAGAAAAATAGGAGGAAGTATTTAATAGTTGAGAAATGTATAGGGAAAAACAGAGAAAAAGGAAAAGAGATGGGATAAACAACATTAAGGATATTTGGAAAAGACATAGGGAATCATTATTTTATGTTTACCTAAATTCTTATCTAATATATATTAGATATAATATATATATTATATGCATATAAATATATGCATAGATATATTTTAAATGAAGTTACTCGACTTAGGGTGGAAAATTACCCTCATCACAAGCTACATATTGTCTTAAAAGTATTCTATGACTAAGTTGAAACAACCTTCTAAATTGTTCTTCATGGAATCCAAGCAATCCTCTAAAACAATATACACTATTGCTTGTGCCCCTTGATATGTGCTAGAATTTAAAGTCATTCCTTATTGCCAAAGAAACCACACATGTCAGAAACAGGATATAAAGCGATGGGGAAGTAGCCTAAAAGTCGACTTCCTCAGGAGTCACTCATATTATTGGAAGATACTATAAGGGCTGTCAAGGGAGAGAGGCAATTAGAAGTCCTACTTGGTAATAATGCTTAAGAATAGTTATGACTACCCTGCAAATATCTCCATAGTGTAATGTTGGCGGTTTTTTCTTGGGCAAAACCAACAACTATCTAACTGGACTCAATATAAGAAAATTCATGCTTGACCCTAAACAACTAACCAACTATCCATGGTTAGTTAGACCATTTATCTAAAGGATAACATACCACTGCTACTTTCCAAAAATAATATTTTTTTATTTCCTAAGTATCTATCCCTAGAGCCGGGCGTGGTGGCACACGCCTGTAATCCCAGCATTTGGGAGGCAGAGGCAGGCGGATTTCTGAGTTCGAGGCCAGCCTGGTCTACAGAGTTCCAGAATAGCYAGGACTACACAGAGAAACCCTGTCTCGAAAAACAAAAACAAAACAACAACAAAAAAAGTACCTATCCCTATACCCACAGACAAGTATAGCTTTCACCCTTTATAAAATAAACTACTTTTTACAAATGTTGAAGACTAATACAGACATCCACAAATGGTCAATATATAGAAAATAAGTGACCATTTAGTGCCCCACCCTCAGTAATATTCTTAGGCAACTCCTATACCTAAGGCTCAAATAACAGAAAAGGAGGAAGAAATATTGTTATGAGAGGCCCAAGATGTGTGCTGTTAGATAATATCCCCTGGACACAACATAGAAAATGTACCCCAAAACTCTCAAGCATATAGTTGCCTGAACATGATCAGTATTACTTCACCAGTTGAAGTACAAAATTGGGCAAGGGAAATTTCACATGGTCCCGTATCTTGATAAAGAAATACTCATATCCAATGTAAGAATCAGATTCTTCTAGGGATGTTGGCTGATTCCAAAGGGTCACTCTGAAAACATGTATATATGAGCAATTCTAAATGGAAGCAGTAGCTTATACATGTACATGTGTGAATACAGGAGATGGCAAATTGTTGGGGTAAGCATAGAAGGAGGAATTGGAGGGGTAGAGGAATGAGTCAAGAGTGATGGATAAAAGGTGTGTACCACCATGCCTCATCGTAAGCTTTTCTTCACCCAGAACTTGTTCTTTCCCAGGCTGGCCTTAAACTCAGAGATCTGCTTGGCTTTCTCTCCTTGGATGAAAGGTGTGTACCACCATGCCTGAATCAAACTTGGTTGGTTGGGATCTGTTCCCAATATTCTACTCCCTTAGTCTATTATCTCCTAGAACATAGGATTCAGTTTCATTCTACTTCCTGGTGCCCCTTTAATACTTTGAACCATGTATTTTATATTTTCCCCTTTCTTAGCTTGCTCCTTTTCATTAAATGCTTTTCATAAGACTAAACCAGAAAAAAGCTCTCTGTTGGGCTTTTTGAGACTTAATCTGTCAATACAATTGGTACAAATCTCTTTACCTTAGCCTCAGGTAGAATCTTCAGACAAGGGCAAAAAGCAGCAACATTCTTCACCAAAATACTACAAAACAGTCTCTAGGCTATATTCTGAAATTCTTCTCCACTGAAATCTCTTGGGGGAGATCTGCACAGTTGAAATCACTCTCAGCAACAAAGTCTTCTATATTCATTCTAGGAGATCCCTTTACACCTCCACTTAAAGCATTCCACTGCTTTCCAAACCCAAACTCCCCAAATCCACACTCTTCCAAACAAATATGTGGTCAGACTTATAGCAATACCACAGCCAGTCCCTGGTAACAACTTCTGTCTTAGAGTTTTGCTGCTGTGAAGAGACACCTTGACCAAAGCAACTCTTAGACAACATTTAATTGCAGCTGGCTTACATGTTCAGAGTTTTAGTACATTATCATCAAGGAGGGAACACAACAGCATCCAAGCAGGCATGGTACAAAAAGAGATGAGAGTTCTACATCTTTATCTAAAGGCTGCTATGAGAAGACTTGCTCCTAGGCAGCTAAGACAAGGAACTTAAAGCCTATACCCAACCTACTCCAACAAGGCCACACCTCCTAATGGTGCCACACACTGTGCCAAGATTATGCAAACCATCACAATGTGTCTCTAACATTTACCTATACAGAGATTTCCCCCCTAATTTTAAGATCTTTATTATGACCATCATATACTAATCCTAAATACATAGTAAGTAGTTATGTGGTCTAAGAATAAGCAAGTTAAGGTAAAGAATATGGATGAGAAGAATATTTATATGGTACAACAATGGCAGGCTCCAGAAAAAAAAAGATCCGGTGCCAGAATGGCCAAGTATCAAAGGAAAACAGGAAAACAAGCAACAGTATCATAAGGCATGTAAGAACTAACACTAAAGACAGTTTCTCTCAGGCTGGAGAGGGTGATAAGCAGCAAGGGCTTAAAATGAGGATGTAGAGTGATGGTAGATGAGATAAAGATTATGAAGTTATATAAAAAAGTTTTGATTCTCTTATAAAAATATCAGATTGCAGAGAAATTTTAATACAACAACATGGCTAACCTGGCAATGAATCACATCTAAAGATCTTCTAGATCTATATGATCTGGTCAGAATGCAGACATGGCCTCGTTTGAAGTATAGTTTGGCTGGAGTATGGACATATTCTTAGTACACACACTTAACCCCTAATAATTAAGGTAAGATTAGCTTGTAGAAGGAAGAAGCCATATTTAAAATTGATGTCTAGTAGAGGGGCAGACAAATTGATGAATCAAAGAAAGATATGACAGAATCAGAGAAGGATATATTCAACTGTCAGAAAAGCAGTGCAGGAAAGAGAGACTACTTCAGATCAGCAAAAGAGAAAAAAAATGTGGTGCATACGTCTATTATGGAGAGAGAGAGAGAGAGAGAGAGAGAGAGAGAGAGAGAGAGAGAGAGTAGAGAGATCATCTTAGACACAGATGAATACAGAACAAGCCAGAGAATGAAAAGAATCCAGAAGATTTCCAGTGTTAGTATGAGCTCAAGCAAAGCAGTTCAGTCAGAAGTTGAGAGATGCTGGATTGACATTTTCATCTTGTAAGGAGGCTAAAAGATTCTAGCCATCTGTCTAGTGATGATTAGAACAGAGAAAGAAAAGTTCTAGAATCAGAACAGGCTAGGTATTTGTACAGCTTGGGTACAGCTTTCATCTCTTCATCTAAGGAAATAAAAATCATTTACTCTAAATGAGTATCAAATAATAGGCATGAAGAAAATATATAGGTGTCTCTATTTGAATCCATGGCCATAATATACAAAAAAATATGAACTTTGATTTTGTTACTCTTTGAATAAATAAAAATGAAATAAAAGGAGGAAGCAATAACATATGGAGAAAATTTTTATTATGGATATGAGGCAGAAAGCAGGCAGAGGGAAGAATACAGTCTGGACATGGAAGGCAGTCCTAATTGGACCACGAGAGGAGAGATAGGGAGAGAGCAAGAGAGGAACCATCCATCAAGAAAGGCATATAAACCAAGAGACAATCGAGTAGCATAGCAAAAATATCTGTTATATAGGGATCAGAAAAGGGAAAAGAAGCAGAATCCCAGCTTCTAGAAGGGAGAGGTTTAGGGTAGCAGGTAAGGTGAGAAGTGCTAGGAGGAGCCACAGCTATGGAGGGAGACTTGTTCTCTAGTTAAGACCTAACACTTCTTTAGTTGGGTTCTCTTTGGATAAGGACAGGATCGATGTACTCATTCAGACATATTAAGAGTAAATGTTTGGGTACTTCATATGAATATTTTTGCCAGTGAACTTAAGTATTTCTTCAATCGTTCTCCTTTTGCAGTTGTATTTTTAGCTTTGAAACCTATGATCCTAATCATCCAAAGAATCAATTTTTAATTGCTTTTAGTTATTTTTGGCTTGGACCTATCAATTACATGTTGCTCTAATTTATACTTTAAGCTTGATTCTGCTGCTTTGAGGTTTTCTTTTATTCATTTAGAATATAAATATGGTTAGCAGGTGAGTTATTATGTTGTTCAAGTACTCTCTACCTCCAGAAAAATAAATAAATAAACAAATAAATACTTTTTCAAATTAAAAGACATCAGAGTAATATCACAACTTTATGACACTAGCTATACAAAAAAGTGAGCCAACTAATCAAACAAAAGTAAACGATTGGAATAACTGTGAGTATAATATAAATTAACAAACTGTAGAATATAAGAACAGAATGACAAGACAAATACAGGGTGGTCATTTGAAAGAATGAACAAAATTGACAAAAAAAAGTGGCTTCATAAATCTCTCACTCAAGGTGTGACTACCTGTGCAAATTTGGACACATCACTATTCTACTGTGGAAAAGAGAGAGCCACATAACTACCTCCTATAACTACCTAAAGATTGTTAAGTAATTGACACTTGTTATGAGACGGGGCTCATGAGTCCTAGAACAGGTATCAGTTCCTAAGGGGAAGCAATCATAAAGCCCCACCCCTCCTGGGAAAATTATAATCAGTGGTTTCTAGAGAAAAGGAGTCCTGAGGCTCTCCTTCCCTCAGTACATACTATTAGTTATCAGTTGGTAGGCATAAATAATCCATAGCACCCACCTTTTTGAAGATGCACTGGCAGTTCACAGTTGCAAGATGGTAGGACTTCTAAGGCCCCACCCTTTACTGAAGAACTATAGGCTGCTAACAGTTACTAAGGGTGATAGAATCATAAATGCCCCACCCTTCCTGCGGGAAAGTTAACAGTTGCTAGGGAGAAGAAGCACTTAAGGCCAGACATCCACTGGAGGGACTTAAAAGTTACCTCTCTGAGGGTCAGAGAAACATATTTTTAGGAGAAAAACTACTGATAAATGTACATCATCCCATAAATAGCCTCTCACCCATGTTCTTGTAATCAACTTTAAAGTCATTGGGTCACCAAGACATAACTATCAGTAAATAAACAGGAAAGTTGAATGGATTCTATTGGAAAGAAGGGGATTTACATAAGTAGAAGGTAATATATGGTAAATAAATTTAAAATACATGATATATATGTATGAAAATGTCATAATTATATCTCTTACTGTGCATAATACATTTTAAAACATTTTAAAAGATTGGGCTAATGACCAATGATATAAATGCAACCAAAGGTAAAGAAAATACTATAAATAAGCAGACAAATTAGATAAATTAGTTTAAGTATAGAAATTTTAATGAAGACACAAACTGAGTCTTAATGAAATACAAATATAACCAACAAAATATGTTAGCAATCTGAAAAATTACTTTAAAGGAAAATGTAAGGTTTTATGGCTTCACTGGTGAATATTAGTATGTACTAATGAAGACACAGTGATATTTCTATAAACATCAAAATTAATGGAATAGACTTGAGCATCCAGAACTGAGACCTCATATTCATGCATAATTGAATTTGAAAATTAGGTACCAAGAGAATTCAATGGGAGAAGAATGTTATTTTCAACAAAACTGCTCCATCAATTGAATATTTACATACAAAAGCTAAAATTGGTCTCCTACATTATTATGCACACATTAAAAGTATCTTTTTTCTGATTTATTCATTTAAATATACTATATCAAACAACAGCAACAAAAATTACTATTCCCTGAAAAAGACTTCTAAGGAGATAAATAGGAAATGTGGCTTCTTTTCATATAACAAACAACAAAATAACTTCCTCTTCCTCAGACCTTCTCCTCAATAAGGTTAATTGATATATATATGTATATATATATATATATCAACTATATATACAAATTATATATATATTATACAATTATATATATGTATATATATATATATATATTTATATACAAACACACACACACAAACATGCACATACATACATGCACACAAACTAGTTCTTTGGAAGTTTTTTTTTCACAATATCATGAATAAAATAGAGTGACAACAAATATAATAATAATTGACAGGTTAACTAACTGGTTCCACAGTCTAAAGATATTGACCAAAATTCAGCTGACACAGGTAACTGATTTACATACGGAACATGCATTCCAAGTTCACTGAAACTAGAAAGAAAGAATTAAATGCATCCTTCTTAAAAAAAAAGCTAAAACATAAAACTTGTATTGGAATGTTTATAATCTTATTCTTAATAACTAATTAAGAAAACTAATTCAATGTTAACATACTCCTGGTTAAACAAATTGAGGCATGTCCATACAAATAACAAATAATTTTGTAATTAAAATATAAATAGTGAAGCTTGTCACATAGTTGAACTCTAAAGACAGTGTACAAAGTAAAACAAATCCAATATAAAAGTATACATATTACATTATGCTAGTTCCATAAAATGTCAAAATAAGGCAATTATTAGAGATTGGAAGTAGAATCAACAAAAAGTGTGAATATTTGAGGAAATATATATCAAACCTAATTAAAACATTATAAGATATTCAGACACCAAAATATCACTGCTACATATAATTTCTGTGTTTTATACATGAATTAAGTATTAAGAAAAATAATATAAGGGTAGGCAAGATAGCCCAGCTGTTAAGAGAACTTCCCTATCTTCTAGATGGACAGGGTTTGTTTCCCAGCACCCATATTGTGACTCACAACCATCTGTAATTTCAGATTCAGAAACTCTGATGCTCCTTTGGACTTGTTCACTTCATGCACAAAGTACACTAAAAACATGCAGGGAAAGTATCTAAATGAAAGCTTTTAAATTAAGAAAAATATCTGATAAATTTCAAAATAGTTCACGCTCTATATTAACTTCCATAGTGCAGAATGGAATGTTATTATCTCGAGAAGCTTTGGACAGATAATCCCTCTTACCAAACAAACTTCTTTTCTTTGTAGAGTCCTCAGTGTTTTATTTTTTAATAGTAAACTGTTATTTAACTCTGGGACCATGTAAGGCAGTCTGTAGCCTGGTTGAACAAGTCTTATTAAGTCTTACTCTGGAGACCCAGTAGAACATTCTACAAGGGACTGAACCTGTGAGCTATACTCCCAGACTGCTGACTCCTCAACTCCATAATCCTGTGACCATCAGTCACATATGGCCATGCCTTAGGCCCCTAGTCTTCCGGCTGGACTCCTCCCGTACAGTTACCTGGCTACAGCCAGGCTTTCCCTGCCCC
>BDUI01001529.1:58451-70182 GCA_002335545.1 Apodemus speciosus | reverse complement strand
TCTTCCTTTCTTTTTTCTTTTTCTTTTTCCTTTTCTTTTTCTTTTCTTCTTTTTTTGAGACATGGATTCTCTGTGTAGCCCTGGCTGACCAGGCCTCATTTTGTAGACACAGTTCTACCTGTGAATTAAAATGTCGCGCTCAGCTACTTTCGTAGCACCAAGTTTCTGTGCTACCATGTTTTCTTCCATGAAAATAATGGCCTAAGACTCTGAAATTTTAAGCGAGCCCTCCATTAAATGCTTTCTTTTATGAGTTGCTTTGATCATGGTGTTTCTTCACTACAATACAACAGTGATTAATACAATATGTAATAAATTGAAGAACTGAGGAATAGACGTCATATCATTTATAAATCATGGAGAAAATTTACTGTAAAAGTATAAATAAATAATTGTTACTAACATGGAGATTTTCATTGCCTTGCACCAGGTGCTGTGCATAAATGTGTTGTTATGCATCCATGTAATTGGCAGGAAAGAAAGCTTGTTTACATAGGCATAGACATATAATAGCATATTATTTTATAACTTTACTATTATCCAAAAAATCATGAAGCATTAAGACTTTTGGAACTGAATTATTGCAATACCATTATGAACATACACTCAAATATGAATGTTTATATATTATATATACACATATGTGTGTTACTAACACTTAACTATTTATTTTACAGCACTTAATTCTATAGAACTTGCACTCAACAAGGACATATTGCTTTTAAGTTCCCGTAATAGAGCTTATCTAAGAGCATTAATAAAGCATACACAGATGGTCTCTTATGAACAATACTTTTGATGAAGATTCATTAGATTATATTTTAATAACTGTTTCTCATACAATGATGCTGTATTTTTATTTATTGTTATGATATATTTAAAATGGGTTACCAGGATCTAAACCTATTATACAGTCAAGGATCATGTGTACATTATATTATTTTTAAAGACTTGGTCTCATGTATCTCAGGCTGGACTCCAAGTCACTATGTTGACAAATGTACCTTTGAAATCTTTGAACTCTTTTTCTATTTCCCAAGTCCTTATATTACAGGTATATGCTATCTCACTCAGTGACAAGTAAAATCATCATATAAAATATCCTATTGTACATAAAATATAGTCAAATGTGAAGTCAATAACAGAAAACTCTAGAAAATTATTGGATAATTCAAAATGGCAGCATTTTATGTGGTAATGGTTAAATATCAAATAAATATGCATATTTGATATGGAATGCACATAATAGTACATGAGGCAAATGTAAAAATTGGGTAGTAGAAAACATTTAGAATTGTAATATGACGTCCCTCTACATATTATGAGAAGACAAGGAAGACAAACCTATCATCAAAGTGAAGAAAATAAATACATGTGAGAATAAAAGTCACTATGACTTCAATTATGAAAATTATGTAAGAAAACAAGGCAATGACTTTCTTCAAACTTAATAATTTTAAAAGTTATGCAGCAGGCCTGATAACATTATTTTTTAAAGAAACCAGAAGACAGTTAAGATCCATTCTCAAAATATACTACATGTCAGTATAAATGTTGTTTGAAAGAATAAGTGAAGAATAGCCATAGAGATAAATAGGCAGCAAGTGACATCTCCCAACCATATTATGACCATAAATTCAATAAGACAAGTGGACCAATTACTCCAAGATTACAAATAATCAAAGTACGACCAAGAAGAATAACATAATGTCCTGTTAACATTTGCAGGTTTGAATTAGTAATTGTGTAAAAATTCTACTAATTATTTCTGGAGATAAAAAGGGTTTCGCATAAGGATGATAACAAACACTATGATTGCATACACTTTCAGAAAAACCCAACTCCCCTTAAGATACTAATAGTACCCCTAATAACAACACCTGACATCTAGAAACTTTAAAAAATAAGATAAAAGATCATTTGTAAATAGCAGAACATTTATAAACAAAATTGATCTACTATGCTACCCAAAAATTAATAATAGATAAATAAAGTTGACTCTAGTAATGGAGAAATAATTATAATTATATACAAAAAAGTATACTTCCAAATATTTAACATTAAAAATCAATTTGCTACATAATTAAAATCTAGTGATCTTTTCAAACTCCGTAAAACTATTGTACAAAATTTAAACCTGTTTTATTCATCACAAGGTCATAGCATTTCAGGTACCTGCCCTTGAAACCCTCCATGTCTTCTGTTTGAGCCCAAACACCTCTTCCCACACTCCCATCAGACACTGCTGCAATGCCCCCATCCTCACCTCAGGATATCAGTTGCTCTGGCTCAGGACTTACCAGTCAGAATAGGTAAAGGCTACACCTACTCCAGGAAGCCTCATGCACCCTCTGTTAGCATGCAAATTTTACAATGACCTGCTGCTCATGTGCAGGTCATTGTAAAATTATTATTATTATTGTTTATTATTATTATTATTATTATTATTATTATTGTTGTTGTTGTTGTTGTTGTTGTTGTTGTAATTGTCATCTCAGAGTCTTACTTCCTCCCTCTGCTAATTTAGGCTTAGTTCTACAAGTTTCTATCCTCTGTAAAATCTAATCTAAGCCAAGATTTTTTTACAGCCTCTGAGATTTACCCTTTATTGTTCTTTATTGTTTTTGCTATTTTTGTTGGAGTTTTTTATTGTCTTTTTGTTTGTTTGTTTGTTTGTTTGTTTGTTTGTTTGTTTTTTGAGCCTGGGTGCCTATTTAAACTCATCTGTTCTGGTTCAAAACTCCTCTCCAAGCTAATTGATTCAGACTGGCTTCTTTCCAATTCTCATTGAACTGTCCTGCTTGGCCTCAAGCTAAGTCTAGCAATCTGTTCTATTCTTCTGGTGCCTTGTATTCTTTGGGTCATTCTGTTCTCTTATGTGTCTAGTTTGTTCTCTCTTCAACCTGTTTCAAAAAGACTCTCCTAGCAAAGCTTCCTCCTTTCTCCCTCTGAATTCCTTGCTTTTGCTTGTCTATTTTCTTCTGTGTTTCATCTAAGAGTTAGACATACCCAATTTTGTCAAATGTTTCTCTGATTAGTCACTTTGCTGCCTCTCAATTAGACAACTCTTTCAGAACATGGTTCCTTTCTTCTACAAACTATCTTTAATTTCAATGTTTGGATTAAAGATGTGCACAAAAGCCATGTCTGCATTCCACCTGGATCACAGAGACATAGAATGTTTTTGGATATGATCACACCAGCCATATTACTGGATTAATATTCCTCTATAGGGCATTATATGCAGAACAGATACTGGACATATCAGTCAGAAGCACAGAGAACCAAACTCTGTGACTAAAGGTCATATAGGTTACAAGAAGTCCAGGCCCCAAATCTGATAGAGGTCCCTTTCTGGACCAGAGGTCATGACATTTTCCAGAAATGTAGGCTAAGAAGAACAGAAAATTAAAGAAAGAACAGAAATTAAGGAACACAACACCAATCCAGCCAAGAAAAAACTAAAAAAAAATTAGCACCTAGAACTATAACCATTCTAAGGTCAGATATGTAGATGTCAATGTAAGAACGCATTCAATAAAAACCAAGCCAATATGTCTCCACCAGAGCCCAACTTTATTTCTACAGAAAACCCTGAATACTCCAACACAGAAGGAAAACAATGAAAAGACCTTAAAACCAACTTTATAAGGATGATAGAAGTCCTTAGAAAGGCAATGAATAAGTCCCTTAAAGAAATAAAAAAAGGCCAAGGAAAACAAACAAACAAAAAGGTGAAAGAAATGGATAAAACTGCTCAAGTTCTAAAAATGTAAATAGGAGCAATAAAGAGAATACAAACTGGGGGAATCCTGGTGATAGAAAAAATGTAGATAAGTGAACAGGAACTACAGACACTAGTATCATCAACAGAATATAAGAGATGGACCATATAATCTTAGGCTTAAACAATATGATAGAAGAAATAAGTCCATTTGTCAATGAAAATGTTAAATCTAAAAAGTTCCTGGCACAAAGCATACAATAAATCGGTACCATTATAAAAAGACTAAACCTAAGAATGATAGGAATAGAAAAAAATAGAAGAACCTTCATTAAAAGGCCCAGGAAATAGTTCTAATAAAATCATAGATGAAAATGTTCTTAACCTTTAAAAGAACATGTCCTTAAAGTTACATAAAGCTTACTGAACACCAAAAAAAATTGGACCAGAAAAGATAGTCACCCTACACATAATGCAAATACTACTCATATTATAAAGAATATTAAAATCTATAAGAGAAAAGGATAAAGTACAATGTAAAGGTAGATCTATTAGAATTACACCTGATTTCTTAATGGAGACTATAAAAAGGCAGGAAAGGGACTAGACAGATATCTTGCAAATTCTATAAGATCATAGATCCCAGTCCAGACTGGTATACCCAACAATGTCTTCATTCCCATTAGATGGAACAAAATACTTCATGACAAATAAAATTTAGACAATATTTTTCTACCAATACAGCCCTATAGAAGGTATGAAAAAGGAAAACGCCAGTCCAAGGAGGCTAATTATACCCAAGAAAATACAGGAAATCAAAGATCTTATGCCATCAAAATAAAAAAAAAAAAACAAATGAAGTGCATCAACACACAGACACACACAAACAGACACTCACACACACTTAGACACACACATACACTAGCCACCATTACCACAATCAACAATAAAACAGGAATTAATCATTGGTCATTAATACCTCACAATATCAATTGACTCAATTCCCCAATTAAAAGAAACAGGCTAACATGGTGAATGAGAAAATAGGAAGACAGGGTCCAAATTTCTGCTGCATACAAGAAACACACCTCAATTTCAAAGAAAGTAGTTACTTCAGAGTAATGGTCTGGAAAAACTTTTCAAAGCAAATGTACCCCCCCCCCCAAAAAAAAAACACATTGGTGAAGCTACCCTGATATTTCATAAAATAGGCACCCAAACAAAATCAAATTAATCAAAAGATATGGAGAAGGACTTCATACTCATCAAAGGAAAAACTCCACAAAGATAACATTTCAATTATTAACATAACAGGCTCCAAACACAAGAGCAACCACATTTGTAAAAGAAATATCACTAAACATTAAAAGACTCATTCAACTTCACACATAAATATTTAGAGACTTCAATACCCCAATATCAATACTTCTCAAATTATTCCACAAAACAAAAAGTTAAATGAAAGCCAAATTCATTTTAAAAAGCTACAATCATCCTAATACCCAAACCACACATAGATTCAACAAAGAAAGATAATTACAGAACAATTTGTGTTATGAACATTACTGCAAAAACGCCCAATAAAATACTAGCAAACAGAATCCATGAACACATCAAAAAGATCATCAACTGTGATCAAATGGCCTCATTCCTGAGATAGAGCAACGGTTCAACATACAAAAACCAGCCAATATGATTCACCATTTGAACAAACTGAAATAAAAACAAAACACATGATCATCTGATTAGATGCTAAAAAATCCTTTGCTAAAGATGAAACACATCTTCACAACAAAAATCTTGGAGAGATCAGGGGTAATTCACAAATGCAATATTATTAATTTATACTTGGACTATAGCCAACATGAAATCAAATGGAGAAAAACTCAAAGCAATTCCACTAAAATCATGAAAAGAAAAAGATGGCTACTCTCTCCAAATCTAGTCAAAATAGTACTTGAATTTCTAGCTAGAGCAATAGGAAAACCAGAAGATAAAGTAAAATCAAATTGTAAAGGGACAACTCAAAGTATCTCTACTTGCAGATGATATGATTATATACAGAACAATCTTAAAAATAAAAATCTAAAAGACACTAAAATAATCAATATCCCTTCTATATATGAAGGACAAAAGGGCTGAAAAAGAAATCAGGGAAATAACACCCTCCAAAATAGCCACAAATAATATAAAATATTTTGGGGTAAGTCTAAAAAGCAAGTAAAAGATCATTTTAACAATTACTTCAAGTCTCTGAATAAAGAAATTGAGAAAGATACAAGAAGATGGAAAAATCTCCTATGCTCACAGATTGGTAGAATTAACATAATAAAAATGGCCATCTCACCAAAAGCAATTTACAGATTCACTGAAGTCCCCATCAGAATTCTAGCCCAAGATTTTACAGAACTCAAAAGAATAATGCTCAACTTCATATGGAAAAACAAAATTTCCGGGATAGCTAAAACAGTCTAATACAAGAAAAAAACTTCCAATGCTATCACCATGCCTAATTTCAAGCTGTTCTTTAGAGTTATACTAATAAAACCTACATAAAATTTGCATAAAACCAGATAGGTTGATCACTAGAATCAAGTCAAAAATCTACACATTTATGGATAGCTGATTTTGGATGAAGAACGGCAGAAATATAAAATAAAAAACACAATATCTTCAACAAATATTGTTGGTCTAACTGGATTTTGGCAAGTAGAAGAATACTAACATAACAATATATATCACCCTGGACAAAACAGAATAGTTCTACCTCAAGATCAAGCTATACCATTCCTGGGCATATACACAAAACATGTTCCACCTTACCAAAAGGATGCCTGCTCATGTATATTCATAGAAGCTTCATAGGTAATAGCCAGAAACTAGAAACAACCCAGATGCCCCTCAACTAAAGACTGAATAAAGCAAATTGTGGTTCATATTACTGAGATATTAAAAAATGATATCATGAAATTTGCAGACAAATGCATGGAACTAAAAGAATATTGTCCTGAATGAGGTAGCCCATACCCAAGAGGACATGCATAGTCTATACTCACTTATAAGTGGATATGAGCTTTAAAGAAAAGTATAATCATGCTATAATCTACAGACCCAAAGAAGGTAAATAACAAGGAAGTCTAAAGGGAGGATTTGTGGATCTCACTGAGATGAAGCTAATCAAAATTGGAGATAGCACAACAGCTAAAAGATACTTTTCCATATTTTTACAAGATAAGATATACAATTTCTATATAATTTCATTTTGAAATTGAATTTTATGTGCCAGTGGAAATGAAATTTTAAATCTCCTCATAAATATGCAAATATATTCATATGCTTTCCTTCAAATAATAAATAACTACAAGTATCTTTCAACAGATGATTAAGCATTCTGTAATATATGAGTTTGACTTACTCATAGTTTCCCAAGAATTCAATCAAATATTCTGTGTATCTACTATAGTATGTCAGGATGAGATTACCATTTTTGATTGCTAAATTGAGTAAAACTTATCACCATCCTTAATTTGAGTTCCATCTAATCAATCAATTCATTAAAGATGTAAAAGATAAGCCTCACCTTCATATGAATAAGAAATTCTTCTGTTGTAAGTGCCTTATAGAGACCAAAAAATTATTTTCTTAAAGTATGCCTCATGAAATACTAAGTTTAATTAAGCTTATTTATAAGCATACACATGAGAAATTATTTACAAAACATGAGGTATTTACATGTGGCTAAATCACTGAAGAATATCTCTTGTCTCAGAAGCTTTTACCTATGCATATGCTCAGGAAAGGTAGGGCCTCACAAGCTCTTCCTCTAGCAATTGTTAACTGTCTAGAGAACATCAGTGTGTTGAAGGTTGTTATGAGGTTCCTTAGCAACCATTAACTCTTCATGATTCCTTGGGGTAGATGAGGGGCTCACATGGTTCAGTAACCATTACCTAGCTATAAATGCATATAAAAGAGTATGGCTTAGCCTCGATCTACCCTACCCTTCTGTACCTCTAACAATACAAACCTTATAATGAAGAATTTGTTAGGATAGGGCCTTACACACTCCTTCATAATGGGGCATTAATGAGTATGATTGTGTGCAAATCTCTTGCAGTTAATCAAGTGACTGAGTGGTCATGATACAGAAGGCAACTTCAGACCCAGAGGAGAGGATTTTATACCGCTATACCCCTTCCACAGGCTTTCACATTTTTTCTACCTACCCTTCCATATTAGTCCTATGCCTTCATGCAAGTAATGTAAATGCCCCATTTAGCATCCGTAGTTCAAATTTTACCTATTCATTAAATGCCTTGATGTCTATGGTAACTACAACCCATTACAAAAATAAAATTAGTAACCAATGGTGACAGGAGCAATACACTATACCATAAGCATAMGTGTTCACTCATGTATATTATGTCTATTCATCAAAAAAACAAACACCAAAGAAAACAAAAACAAAAATAAAGCCAGTTGAATGCTCCATAGATTCAAGGATTGGACTTACAGTTTTACATTTGAATCTTCTTTTGTGAATGGGGCCTTAAATCCAATCAGAATGAAATCTGTTATATTCAAGAGAGTCATGACAGATAAATGTGCTTGAAGAAGCAACATTGCCTTCTATAATCTTGAAAACCTAGCAAGAAACACAATAAGATGGTGTAATAGAAAAACGTGATATGAAAGACAGCAGGGCAGGATAATGAGAACTCATGTTTAAGAAGGGACATGAGCAGGTAGTGGAAGAAAGGAAGTTGAGAGGCAAAAAAAAATCTAGGGATGGATGAAGTCATATAAAACACAGTTTATAAGATAATTAAATTAAATGATATAACATAATATTAATATGTACTACATATGATATATAATAAAATAAATCAATAATTTATATTTGTTTTGGTTACTGTTGTTACTACTTTTGTTGATGACAATAATGTGAAAAATTAACATTTGTTCTTCTGTTGCAATTGTTGTCTGGGAGGCTTACTGCCTCCATCTACTAATCTAGGCCTAGTCCTGAAAGCTTCTACCCTTTGTACAATCTAATCTAGGTCTAGAATGTTTCCAGTCTTTGAGACTTACTGCTGAAAAGCTCACCCCTTCCTCTTTCTTTCTGAGCTCTGGCTGGCTGGTCCAGTTTAGCTGTTCTGGCTTAAATTTCTCTCCCAGCTAACTTCTGCAATCTGGCATTTCTTTCAGTTTCTTATTGAATTGCTGTATTTGACCACATACTGCCTTTGGCAATCTGTTCTAATCTTCTGGTTTCTTCTCATTCTCTTGATCACTGTGTATTCTCCTGTGTCTACCTTGTTATCTCTTCAATCTGTCACTATAAAACTCTTGCAGTAAAACTGGCTCCTTCTCCCTCTGTGTGCTGCTCTACTCTTCCTGTCAACATTGCTACTCTGCTCTCTAAGAACTCTACTGTATCCTGCACTGTACTTTCTCCTAACTGTACTCTTTGTCTCTCCCTTAAATAGCTTCCCTTTCTTCTCTCTTCTCATAAGAGTTGCACGGATCCTAACCTGTCATATCTTTCTCTGGTTTGTTACTTTGTCTGCCACTCAATCAGACATCACTTTCAAACATGGCTGCTTCCATCTACAAACTAACTTTACCTTCGTTGTTTGGGATTAAACTTGAGGGCTAAGTGATTGCCTGTATTCTAGCCAGAGGGATTAAAACTCTGTGCTAAAGGCTAAGCCACACCCTAATTATAAAATTATATACAGTTTTAAATATCCTGTAACAATGATGATGCTACGATAGGGACTCACTGTTTATTTTTGCTGTCCTGGAGCTTGCCTTGTAGACCAGACTAGCTTCAAACTTAGTCTTTGCCTCCTGAGTGCTGGGACTAAATTCATTCACCACCATGCTCAGTTTATAGAAATTTAGAAAGGGATTATGAAGTAATCCCGCATAAGAGAAGAGTTGCTTCTAAATATCATGGAATATTATATAAAAATCCCAGTTAGGTATGTGTTACTTCCCTATTAGTATTGGTCAATGAAGCCAGCAAAATCATCCCAAACCACAGGGGTTATTGCTATTCCCTTACTGATCTCATGCTAAGGCCATAGTGTTGAAAACAATTCACTGTGAGACATAAATAAATTGATCTTGAGCTGAGCGTGAATCTCTTACTTTAATGCTTAACTTTCAACACACCAGAAGGTGCTATGAAGGCTGTTGAGAGTAAGACAGATGTCCATGCTCTTACCCAGGCTTGGATCCTAAATGCTATATAATGCTTACTTACCAGGTGAAAGTTTCCACTGGTGCAATATTGTCAAGACTGTTTATGGGAATAACCAACCACAAGTAATTATTGGATTTGAGGCCTGATCCACAGGGCATCAAACACTCTGTCTCTCTCACACAGTCCATTCAACAATGGCTTTCTTCTTTCTATTGACCCAGTTATTAATGGGAACCTGAACTCATGATGACCAAGTGTCCTTAATGGAAGAAAAGATCCGTTAGACCAATTAGAGGTCAAGTCTTTTCATATTTCATGAAAAATTTCAGTCTTTGTTTAAAGAAATTTCTCGCCTTCTTTACCATTCAGATTGATCTCACATGCATCCATGTTACACAGAATTAAAAGCCAATCTATGTGGAGGCTCGTTAATTTTCTTCTTTAGAATTCTTTCCCAATTGAAACAGTTCAGAGGTATCATATTCCATGATAATTAATTGTCTAAATTGAGTCATTAATACAAACCTACCATCCTCATGTTATACCATGAGTTTTCTTTTCCTCTTTAATGGACATGAGGGTTTTCCTCTATGATTTCTACATTCCTCTCCCTCATCTTGATCCAACTATTCCCATGAATTCAATGTATTAGAATGAAAAAGAGTCTATTAAACAATGATGCAATTTGTATCATTTCTCTTTCATGCTATCCTAACCTATAAGAAAGGGAAAGTCAACACCCACACATTTTACTGTCTTATTGTTACATTTCTTGCCAATTCAGAGGCTAACACAGAAAATAAAACTTATACATCTTTTTCTCATTGTAATTCCACCACTATTTGGGCAAGGATATTTGGGCAGATCATTTGCTGTCAGTTCCATAACTGTCTACGACAGTAGTTTTCAACCCATGGGTTGTGACCCTCTTGGCAGGAGGTCACATGGGATGACATATCAGATATCCTGCATATCAGATATTTACTTTATGATTTGTAACAGTCGCAAAATTAAAGTTATGGTGTAGCAACAAAAATACTTCTATGTTTGGACTCACTACCTCATGAGAGATTGTATTAAAGAATTGCAGCGAGAGCTGCAGGCGGTTGCCAACCCACGCGGCCACCAACTTGCTCGGGGGTCTGTGCACTCTGGGCCCTGGACCTTAGCCCAGGCAGCCACCTTGCATCAGGTCAGAGCGGCGGGTGGTCACTGAGCTCACATGCATGGCTGCCAACTCGCTTGGAGTTCTGTGCAGCCGGCGCCTTATTCCAGGCAAGACAGCCACCTTGCCTCAGGGCACCACAGACTACTAACAGCAGTGACCAGGTACAGGGACAGAGGCCAAGACCGATGCCAACTACCCTGTCAGGCTCTTGCCTGCACCCAGTGCCAAAACAGCTCTGCAGCAGTCTCAAGTGGCCAGCCTGTCTGGCATGCAGCAGAGGCTGCCATCTTGCCTCAGGTCAGAGCTACAGGCAGTTGCTCACCCATGCTGCAACCAACTCCCTTGGTGATCTGTGCATATTGTACCTGGAATACAGCAGAAGCAGTCACCTTGCCTCAGGGCACCTCAAACAGCTAAACAGACAGAGACCTGTGGACTGAAAGCACCGCGTTCTAGGCTCCAGCAGTCCAACCAAGGAAGCTCTACTCCTGTAGGAAATCACCTGGTTAGACAGAGCCCCAAGACCTGCCACCATCTTGCAGCTGGTGGCCTGACCAGGTCACCATAGAAAACCAACAGAGGAGCCCAGGTCACCAAAAAGATCTAACAGACGAGCCCAGATCTGTGG
>BDUI01001529.1:30399-52619 GCA_002335545.1 Apodemus speciosus | reverse complement strand
TAAAAAAAGGAAAAAGGGTCAAAAGAACATGAAAAAAAATTGCAGCATTAGGGATGTTGAGTACTACTAGTCTTCAGAAAGAGAACTAAGATTGTCATCCTTACTTATAGCCCCATTGTATATATACTACATTTAGGGATTAAAACATAATCAATAGTCTCTTACACATATTTTGGAGAATACCTGTAGTCCTATGGAGGACTCTATTTAGCAAAGGGACATGTTATTTTATGGGTGAATAAGTTAGACAGTGGAATTGGCCCCAACAGCACTCTACCTTCAGAAGGAGAAACTTTAGCTGGAAGAAGTTTTACTCATAAGAGTAATAATATTCTTACTACTGCAGCAAGAAGGTAGGTTAATCCTGTTACATGGAAGAACAATGTCTATATCATAGTTGCCCCTTCAGATACTTCACCCTAAGGCATCTTCACTTCAATTGTAGAAACAATGCAATTTGTCCTCAAAACTTCATCTTTGCTTCTTTCACGTCCTCAAATTCAAGATCAAAGTCTAATGTGAACCTGGGGAGATATGAATAGATTGTGTATTTACTCTAGATAAGTCACTAAGTAAACCAAGAAATGATTCTATGCAAGTTTAACTCAGTTGCCCAACGAGTTTAATTAGGGTTACATCCAGAAGCATAGGTAAGGGATTGTTTACAGGGACATCTACTACTTATAAGCAGCTATATTACTAAATAAAATGCCTTTCTTCAATTGTTAATTTCATATTCCTCAGGAAGAATACTGGGCCTTACAAAAACCAGTAACAGCCTGTATACCTTCAGGAGCTGGGGAAGCAAGAGGAAGGCCCATGAGTCACCTCCAACAAATTATAATTGTCTATACTTGTCTATATATCTTTATAGAGGGGTGGAGCCTCAAAATTGTGTCCTCATAAGAAAAATTTTAAGTATCTCAACCTGTGATGGTCTACTATTCATAACACTAGTTGCTGAGAATTTAAGCAGAATAAGCATGTATTCCAAGAAGAAAATAGCATCTTATAAGCATTATATAAGCTAACAATTTAGTCTCTCCAATCTTCTGCACATGTGCATGCATGCATGCATGTGTGTACATGCTTGCGCGTTCACACACACACASAGAGACACATGAGCACATACCCTGATATTTTGTGTCTCCAAAAAAATATAGATTTGTTAAAAAATAACTCTAAAAATATAATTTTAAAGATTTTTAGGTTTCTGTCATTGGAAGTTTAATTTTATTAAAATTAAACATGTTAAATTTATTTCTAGTAGTAAAGAGTGCACCAATAATCCATGACATGTTATACCAGTACAGATTTACAAAATATCCTAAACAGAAGCTCATAATCAGCTATGTATAAAAAATGAAGCATTGAAAATACTATATATGACAAATTAAAAAGAATGTGAAATAATTAATGTGATGGTTATGGTTTGGTGTTCATAATATCACTTAATTGAAAAAGGATGAGTAAAGGGATTCAAATTCTAAGTTCAAGCCCTGCTCTTTAAGCTTCTCTGTATACTATGAGGATGACCTTTATCTTCTGAAGCTATATGGCCTATTGGATAAAAATATAGTGTCTCAATTTGTGAAAGTCTGTGTCAGAATGCAAGTTAGTAAGCCTTTAATCACTATGACAGAATACTTGAGAAAAATCAACTTCAAATGAGGAAGGTTTGTTTTGATCTATGATTTCAGAGGTTGTAGTCTATAGTGTCACTGGTTGGATTGGGCCCTACAGTAAGGTAGAGGATAAATGTGGAATGACAAGATATAGGAAAACCATACATTCCCAGGTGTCCAGGATACAAAGAGAAAGAGAAGAACTTATATTCCAATTTTCATGTCAATTTCAAGCCACCTCTCCTGACTATTTCCTTCTGAAGTTTTCATCACCTTCAAATAGCGCCATAAGCTGATGGCCAATAGTAACAAATGGGTAGCCTGACAGTGTTTCTGCTTTAAAGTTAGAAAAGTGATTGCAAAGATTGCAATTACTTTCTTGAAGTTTGGAATGGGCACAAGTGAGAAGAATCATAGGAAACTGGAGACATAGGGCCCGTAAATTATTGCAACCCTTTTGGATAGTGTCACAGAGCTTTTTATTATTAATGGAATGGCCTTTTGATACCTCTCTCAGTGGAAACAATATCTCCAAAGCACTTGAGAGATCTACCCCTGCAATGCTGGAAAAAAACTGGAATGGTCTCTACTGCTGTACAAGACAATGTTGCCTTTCTTCCAGACTGGACTCAGCCTTACCATTTATCTCTGTTTCTAGAATGATCATCATATTGAAATACCAGTATGTCTGTGAACATAAAGGTATGAAATGAGACATAAGAATAGTTCTCAAAAGAATATAGTATAAAGAATATGAAGTTAAATTTAAATTTACTTATGGAAATGCACTTACTAGGACTCTAAAACCCTAGAGAATATTACTCAGGAATAAAACTGATCAACAGTTGATGTAAAGGATGACTTGAACATACTCAGAAAATTATCCCTACTTAGCAAAATAAGTCAACTTAAAGGTCAGAAATGTTTGCTTTTATTTGTATAATATCCTTGAAAAGGCAGTGTATACAAAAGATAAACAGAATAGAGATTGCCTGTTTATACAGAGAGAATATTTAGAGAAGAGATGTATAATGGCAATAATAAGGCAACTTATATTGATCTAACTCTATCCTAACTCTCAATACATGAGCCTTTACATGTTGATTCATTTGCATGTAATTAATTGTTCATAAGTTTTCTTTATACAAAATCACATAAAGAAGAAAATACTGAGAATGTTTGGATAAGATCACTATTTGGCAATAACTTTTATAATATGTTGCACTTTGGGGTTCACTGAATCAACAACCAATAATTTTTGTTCTGAATTATTCATATTCCTGTATATTATGAGAAACATTAGATATTAGTCTTTTCTATCAAACTCTTCAAAATTTATGTTTTGATAAGAAACATAAATCTTCTTAAATCTTCTCCATCTGGTAAAACCTCGATGTAAATATTTTAATCCTCCTCTACCCACAAAAGCTGTCTTTTACACAATGGACTGCTGCTGCATTCCAGAAATTTGATTTCTTGAAGCTGTGACCCCTACCCCATGGAAGCATTGGAACAAAATAAAACCCTTTTCTGTTTCTGTGTTTAATACTACCTGAGTTTGAAAGACACTGAAGTTGGGCCTTAGCCAATGGGGAAAAGATACAGTCACCGAGTAAATTAGAATAAAAAAATGAAACAAACAAACACACATATAAACAAACTAAATGTGTTCACCTCCACCACCACTATAACAGAAATAAGTGTATTTCCAGATCCTGTGTGCTTGTGCTCCTGTTTGGTTGATCAAGCACCCACTTGATGAAAAAGTAAACTTTTACCCTGCAATTGGAGTGGAGGCTTTCATTTAAACCCCTAATATATTTCTAACATTAGGAACATATATATCTACCCAGTTAAAAGTATTAGGAAAAGTGAAAAAGAATCAGGGCATGCATGGGGCTGGTCTAGGCCCTCTGCATTATGTTACAGTTGTTTATCTTGGTATTCTTGTGGAACTCCTAACAATGGAAGTCAGGGCTCTCTCTGACTTTTTTGCCAGTTTCTAGGACTCATTTTCTCTTAATAGCCACCTTGTTCAGTTTTGATATGAAGGTTTACACCTAGTTATTGCAACTTGTTATGCTGTGTTCCTTGATATCACTGGAAGGCCTGCTTTTTTAGGGAAAGAAATGGAGGAGGATTGTATCTGGGGGAGAGGGAAGTTGTGGAGAAGGGACTGATAGGAGTGGAGTGAGGGGAAACTGTCGTTGAAATATAAGACAAGAAAAGGAAGAAAGAAAGTGAAGCAATAATACAACAGAGAAAAATACAGTTGTCAATAAGAATAAAATAGCAGTGCTGAACAATTAGACCAACAGACTGTTGTATTATTTGTAATATTTGATTTTAATATAATAAATATATATGAATCTCATACTGTAAATTATTAAATAAAATTGATACACAAATTAATATGAAATGAAAAGATTCTTCGCATAATGGATTCCAAATCAATAGGTGTGAAGAAAAATGAGAAGTACAGAATCGCAGGCAAGCACAATGGTAATAAACTCTGAGATCTACTGATGGAGTCTAAAATTAGAAAGTAGGGATTTAAGAAGAAATAGAATTTGTAAAATGTCCCATTTATCTTACCTTCTGTTAATACTGCTTGTTTCAAACTCCTTGCTTTTGCAAAGTCCCTTGTAACTACCAACTGAGATTGCATGCAGTATGTGGTTTCTGAAAAAATAAAACAAACAACAAAAAACCAAAATCTGAATTCATAGGGCCACACCTTGGTCTCCAAATTCCTGGGTATGGTTCTAGACAGCTGGAATGAAGACTCTGAAATGGCTGTATACTGTGTCTGAACGGTCATCTCTAGTGAGCTCCCTGTAACCTTTAGAGGTTCCACCAAGATCCCAGATACTGAGCCCAGATGTTTATGGGCCTCAGGACTCCCTCCCCAGGAGTGGGAAAAATGTGCTGGCTGGAAAGGACTCTTAAGAGACACAGACCTGGCATGTTTTAGGAAACCAAGAAAATATTCTCTGACCAATCACTCACTGCCCAGAACTTAGAAATTACCTAATGTTAGCACCCAAATAAAAAGTTTAAAAAGAAAAAGTAAAATAAATTCCATCTGCTCTGAATACTTTTGGAGGTAAAAGAAGTACCATCTCTCTATGACATAAGAGCCAAGATTGGCTACAACCATAAATCCTGTGTCCAGGATCTCTGTGAGATGTCACAGAATGTCCTGGTCTATAGAAGTGAGAATGTGTTGGCCATGCCTGTTTGTGTTTGTCTTTTTTTATTTTTTTTACTTTTCTTTTTACTTATTTACTTTATATCCCACTCACTGACTCTCCTTCCTGGCCAACCCCCTCCCACAGTCCTTCCTCCATCCTGCCTCTCCTTCTCATATGAGCAGGTGGCAGCYGGCCCCCAGGTATTCCTCAACTCTGGCACTTCAAGTGGCTGTGAAGCTGGGCACATCCTCTCCCACTAAGGCCAGACAAGGCAGCCCAGCTAGAACATCCCACAGACAGGCACCAGCTATTGGGATATCCCTTGTTTCAGTTATTTAGACCCACATGAGAACCAAGCTGCACATCTGTGACATATGTGTGGAGAGGCCGAGGTCCAGCCCTTGTGTGTTCTTTGGTAGGTAGTTCAGACTCTAAGAGTCCCAAAGGTCCAAGTTAGGTGACTCTGTTGGTCTTCCTGTGGAGTTCCTATACCCTTTAGGGCCTGCAATCCTTCCTCCTATTCTTCCATACGAGTCTCTAAGCTCCATCTACTGCTTAGCTGTGGGTGTCTGCATCTCTGTCTGAGTCATCTGCTAGGTGGAGCCTACCAAAGGATAACATGCTCCCATCTTTAAGCATAGCAGAGTATTATAAATGGTGTTAGGGATTGGTGCTGGCCCATAGGATGTGTACTGGCTGGTTTTGTGTCAACTTGACACAGGCTGGAGTTATCACAGAGAAAGGAGTCTCCCTTGAGGAAATGCCTCCAGGAGATGCTGCCTTGGGTCATTTTCTCAATTAGTGATCAAGGGCGGAGGGCCCCTTGTGGGTGGTACCACCTCTGGGCTGGTATTCTTTGGTTCTATAGGAGAGCAGGCTGAGCAATCCAGGAGGAGCAAGCCAGTAAATAACATCCTCCCCCAACCCCATGGTTTCTGCATCAGCTCCTGCTTCCTGACCTGCTTGAGTTCCACTCCTGACTTCCTTTGGTGATCTACAGCAGTGTGGAAGTGTAAGCTGAATAAACCCTTTCTTCCCCAACTTGCTTCTTGATCATGATGTTTGTTCAGGAATAGAAAACCTGACTAAGATAGGATGGGTCTCAAATTGAGCTCGATTCGATATTGGTTGGCCATTCTGAGTCTCCTCTCCATCCCCCTTGCCCACATTTCTTGTAGACAGGATTAAAAGTTTTGTGGATGGGATGGTATCTCTATTTCTCTACAGGGATTCCTACCTAGCTATAGGAAGTTGCCTCTTCACATTCCATATCCCCAATATGGAGTCATAGCTAAGGATACCCCTATTGATTTTTGGGTGCCTCCTTTATCCCAGATCTCTTTTTCATCCTGGAGATGACCCCCACCTCCCCACCTGGTCAGTTACAGATTTCTATTCATTTTCATGGCTATCTATCCATTCTACTGACCTTCCTCACACCAGAGCCTGACCCACCCCCAGACTCAATCTCACCCGTTCCCTCTCAGTTCCCTACCTCCATCTGCCTCTTATGACTACTTTCTCCTCCCTTATAAGTGAGATTCAAGCTTCCTCACTTAGGCCTTCCTTCTGTTTAGCTTCTTTGGGTCTGTGGAGTATACCATGGTACCTATATTTTATGGCTAATATCCACCTATGCCCACACACCACATATGTCCTTTTGGGAATCAGTTACCTCACTCAGGATGTCTTTAATATATGTTTCTCTGTATTAATGTATCTCCCTGTATTCCTTTTTGTGTTTCTGTCAACTTTGTTCTTTGGAAAAAGAGCTCTAAAATGAAAGAGAGAGTAGGTCAGTCCACTCACTCTACAATGACAACGTGAAAGGGAAACTGCATCAGAGACTGTGCATATGTTTTTGCAGGACAGTAGGCCACTCTGGGCCACAAAGTGATACCCCACTTCAGGTAGTAACAGTGATGGCTGGTTCTGCTGCTGCTGTGGCTACACTGGTGCTCCACGAGTCATGGCTCCAGCTACCAGTTTCCTTGTAACAACCAATGCCTTTCTCTGCTGTAAGCCCTGTCCCCATACTTTGACTTTTAAGGTCTCTAACTATTCTCTCAATGCTTCCACAGGGAGAAAGAAATAGTTCCCAGAGCCACGTTCTAAGCAGCTAATGATGATATAATTCTCCAGTCCCATTGCCCCATTGTGTATGTGGAGGGGAGGAGGAATAGAAGTTCAACTTTTTCCCTGTTCATGATTTATGTATCTTTCTATCTACTGGTGACTTATATAATTGGGGGACTACAAACTCTCCATTCTCAGTGAAGCTACAGTCCTATATCAGCCTGCTGAAAATTATTTTAAGAGGATGAATAATATCTTTTAATCAAACATTATTGGGAGAATTAAGAGCAGCAACCATAATACCTACCAGCTAATTTAAGGTAACAGGTCACTCAAGGACCTGTTTGGTTCTGTGAGACAAATTGTGTATTACCCCTATGATCACAGATGATCCCCCAAACCAATGGGCTACTAATATTGTCTTTGTGATGCATGAATGAACCTTCCTTCATCTTAGGCTAAAAAGCAATTTACAGTAAAGGCAAACTATTCTCATTATTGCTTATGATTAAATCTCTTTTTCTCAAGGATTGGCTATGTCCTAGCTGTAACTTTAATTAGAAGTGATTCTATACTACCTATTCCAGGAATGGCAATCCTGTCTTTATTTCAAAAAATTGCAATGAAATTCTTGCAATCCTACCTTTTCCTTAAAAGGGTGTTATGACTACCTTTTTATGGGTGCTTTGTTATATTCTGATTCTGTAACCCTGCCTATTTTACCTGTCAAGTACCTTTTTGAAAGCCCCTACCCCTGAGGTATGAAATCATTGTCTTCATTATTCCCAATACTAACCTTTTGAACCCCGTCTTAGCTAGTGTGCAGAAATAAAAAAGTTCTCTTTAATTAATTGCTTACTTTAATTAATATGGTCATCATGATTTGGATTGATGATCTTTCCCCTTGAATCTTTGGGATTAACATCGGATGCAGGAACAAAGAGAAAGCTATAAACATTACAGTTTAGTTAGTGGATAAGTCTCAACTTTTGGAAAAGGTTCAAAAAGTTTTAAACACTCAAGATTCACCAAAAGGCAGACAGGGAGAGAAACTCTGCTGTGCAGTGATTATTGCCATTATGAAAACAAACAGGAGAGAAAATGTTAGAAACAGACCAAGAGAAGGGGTTCAATGACTCACCTGCACCATTTAATGGGACTCTGAGTTCAGACATATTTGAGTTTAGGAAAAAATATACAAACCAACCTGTTCCAATTTATGCATAGCTTCCTCATAGCTCCATCTATGGAGAAGGAATATAGACCAATAAAAAAAATTAGAGGTTGTCTGAGCCCTGGAGTACATAGTTTCAGGTATGAAGGCTCAACTGTGTGTCCTTCAGGGCATATACCTGAACTACAACCTAGAAGAAGATTCTCTTCCAAGACCATATTTCAGCCATCCTGTGAATCCCTACTCCCATATCAACCTGGTGGATGTTGGACATTACTGGATATGGATAATAGTATTTGCCAAGATATTCAAATTCCTCTCTGCTAACATGGGTGGTATGCAGCCTTTGAAATGAACTGAGACTGAGCAGAGGTTCATTAAGGCCTTGAAAAATGCCCAAGTGTATGTCTTAGCTCTGTTCCTCCCAGGCATTAGTAAGACATTTCTTTTGTATGTAGATGAGAATAGAGAGCCCTAGAGGGCATAGGGGGAAGTTTCCTGAACAGATCCTAGAGACCCTCAAGTAAACCATGGGAATTCAGAAAAGAGCAGTGGTATTATCTCTTCAAGAGACTTGACATGGTCACAGCTGACTTGCTGGCCTAGATAAGGGCCATAGTTAGTAAAAGCAAAATACAGCATAGTAAAAGTAATATATAGCAAACCAGTAACCAATATCAAACTAAATGAAGAGAAACTTGAAGAAATATCACTGAAATTAGGGACTAGACAAGGCTGTCCACTCTCTCTCTCTCTACCTGTTCAATATAGTACTTGAAGTCCTAGCCAGAGCAATTAGACAACAAAAGGAGGTGAAAAGGACACAAATTGGAAAGGAAGAAGCCAAAATATCACTATTTGCAGATGATATGATAGTATACTTGTGACCCCCCAAATTCACCAGAGAACTCTAAAACATGATAAACACCTTAAGCAAATTGGCTAGAAAGAAAATGAACTAGAACAGATCAGTAGCCTTCCTCTACTCAAAGGATAAAGAGGTTGAGAAATAAATTAGAGAAGTGATAACCTTCACAATAGTCACAAATATTATAAAATATCTTGGTGTGACTCTAACCAAGCAAGTGAAAGACATGTATGACAAGAACTTCAAATCTCTAAAGAAAGAAATCCAAGAAGATATCAAAAGATGGAAAGATCTCCCATGCTCATGGATTGGCAGGGTTAATATACTAAATATGGCCATCTTGCCAAAAGCAATCTACAGATTTAATGCAATCCCCATCAAAATTCTAACTCAATTCTTCATAAAGGTAGAAAAAGCAATGTCCAAATTCATCTGGAATAGCAAAAAACTCAGGATAGTGAAAACTATTCTCAACAATAAAAGAACCTCTGGCGGAATCACCATTCCTGACCTCAAGTTATACTACAAAGCAATTGTGATAAAAACTACATGGTATTTTTACAGTAACAAGCAGGTAGATCAATGAAATAGAATTGAAGACTCAGAAATAAACCTACACACCCTATGACCACTTGATCTTTGACAAAGTAGCTAAAACCATCCAGTGGAAAAAAGATAGCCTTTTCAAGAAATAATGCTGTTTCAACTGGCAGTCAACATGTAGAAGAATGCAAATTGATCAATTATTATGTCCCTGTACAAAGGTCAAGTCCAAGTGGATCAAGGACCTCAACATAAAACCAGATACACTGAACCTAATAGAAGGGAAAATAGGGAAGAACCTGAACCACATGGGCACAGGAGAAATTTTTCTGAACAGAACACCAATGGCTTATGCTCTAGAATCAAGTATTGACAAATGGGACCTCATAAAGTTACAAAGTTTCTGTAAGGCAAAAGACACTGTCAATAGGACAAAACTGCAACCAAAAGATTTGGAAAAGATCTTTACCAATCCTATATCTGATAGAGGGGTAATATCCAATATACACAAAGAACTCAACAAGTTCCACTACAGAGAACCAAATAACCCTATTTAAAAATAGGGGTACAGAGCTAAAGAAAGCAGTCTCAACTGAGGAATACTGAATGGCTGAAAAACACCTAAAGAAATGCTCAGGATACATAATCATCAGGAAAATGCAAATCAAAACAACCCTGAAATTCCACCTCACACCATTCAGAATGGCCAAGATCAAAAACTCAGGTGACAGAATATGCTGGCGAGGATGTGGTGAAAGAGGAACACTCCTTCATTTTTGGTGGGATTGCAAGCTGGTACAAGCATTCTGGAAATCAGTCTGGTGGTTCCTCAGAAAACTGGGCATGACACTTCCAGAGGACCCTCCTAAGCCACTCCTGGGCACATACCCAGAAGATTCCCAGGCATGCAATAAGGACATATGCTCCACTATGTTCATAGCAGCCTTATTTATAATAGCCAGAAGCTGGAAAGTACCCAGATGTCCCTCAAGAGAGGAATGGATAAAGAAAATGTGGTAAGTTTACAAAATGGAGTGCTACTCAGCTATTAAAAACAATGAATTCATGAAATTCTTAGGCAAATGTATAGAACTAGAAAATATCATCCTGACTGAGGTAACTCAATCACAAAGTAACACACATGGTATATACTCACTGATAAGTGGATATTAGCCCAAAATCTCAGAACACCAAAGAAGAAACTATTCACAGATCAAATGAAACTCAAGAAGAAGGAAGACCAAAATGTGGACGCTTTGATCCTTCTTAGAAGATGAATCAAAATACTCATGGCTCACAGTCAAGCAACAGACTGAACATTGTGTCCCCAGTGGGAGAGCTAGAGAAAGGACCTGAGGAGCTGAAGAGGTTTGCAGCCCAATAGGTGGAACACCAATATGAACCAACCAGAACCCCCAGAGCTCCCAGGGTTTAAACCACCAACCAAAGAGTACACATGGAGGRACCCATGGCTCCAGCTWCATWTGTAGCAGAGGATGGCCTTGTCAGGCATCAATGAGAGGAGAGGCCATTGGTCATGTTAAGTCTTGATGCTCCATTGTGGCAGAATGCCAGGACAGGAAAGTGGGTATGGGTGGGTTGGTGAGCAGGGTGGGGGTGGAATAGGGAATTTTTAGAAGGAAAATGAGGAAAGGTGATAAAATGTGTGTAAATAAAGCAGATGTCTAATTTAGAAAAGAATAATAGCTGTCATTGCCCTGCTGGTAAAAGAGGCTTAAAAATTAACTTTAAGGTACAAATGCTTCCTGACAGGCCCATGCTATGATAGCCCCTTTTAAATGGGGCACATAAAGGAAGGATGACTAACTCCAAAGTATCAATACCAAGCCCTGCTTGTGGATCAAGTCATCATTCAGTTTCATAAGATGTCAGCTCTCAACTTGCTAATCTCCTGCCAGATGATGACCATACAGAAGCCCTGTCTAATCATACTGTGATGACTGAGTACAGTTCACAGGTCTGATCTGAGTGACATCTGCTTGGTGACAGCAGACATTATATTACTTACAGATGGGAGCAGTTTCCTCTAAAATATAGAACAATTTTTCCTGCTCAAGTCTTCTTATACTCCTTACTGTGAAGGATTATTTCTTTCAAAATTATGCTTGGGAGACCACTTTACTCCCACCATAGCTCCAAGGTATCCCAAGCAGAAATGTCTAATTGCTTCCCTTCTCATGTCCTTAAATGTTTTTCAAGAAGCTTGCCAGGACACTAATCAGACTGTGAAGGATATACTGCCATCTCCCACCTCGGAAACTGACCACCATTTCCTTTGATGGGACTTGGTTTGGATCAAGAAAGATCCTGCCTGGTTTCTGAAATCTGTCTGGAAGAAAACCTATGCAATGGCACTCACCACTCGACCTCTTGTTAATGTGGCTGGTTTTATACCTTGAAAACGGGCCACTGAGGACAACAGATCAACCATCACTTGGCTCTTGGACCCCTTAAATATTAGATTAACAAGAGTTTACCAACATCGTATACACAAAAGCCTTTCCAAGCACAAAACGGGTATAGGACTTCAGAAAAACCAAGGATGGGAAACTATCTTTAATGTAATACTTTGTTGTCTGGTGTCAAGATGGAACAATGTGGGGCTAGGAAAGAATGTAAGAGTCAGTAAATCAGGTTAGAGAAGATTGGCTAGAAAAATAAAGCCTTCAGGAATTATGTTTTTATTCATAATCTGGTGCCATGCCAAGGACAAGATACCTTCATAGTACCCTCAAATTACCTGGCTTGCTTGTATTAAGTGTGCCTCCTCTGACTCACTGCAAAGTCCCCCCCCCACTCTCTATATACTGGTCTATGTTATCCCCTACATATATGCCTATAATAAAGAATAAGTGAGAATGCATATTGGCCTTGATACAATGTTAACAAAAGTCAAATGAGTCCCAATTCTGTTCTTGATTAAGTAGGAACAGGTATAGCCAATGTTATTGCCATGTACCTAAATTTTACTGATGGGGATGATTCCAAGTTTATGACTTAAGTAGAAGGAACAAAATGCTGAATATATTTTAAATTTCATTTAGGGTATGGATCTATCCAGTTTTATCAGAAAAGGAGCTACAAGAGGCAGGGCCCCTATTGGGTAGCTATGCAGAGCCTTGCATCTACCCACAGAGGACTTTTATGTCCTGTGCACAGGAAATAAGTGTGTTGGAGGGTGTGGACCATTACCTGAGGCAAGTCTAGCTTTCAGAAGGCTTTCTGGTGATTCTTTACATTATTGATCTTAGGTAGGAGGAGAGGCTGAGTAGCTTGTGGGATTTGGCTGCCCATGCCCTGGAATAGATCCAAGAGCAGCTGCATTAAAGAAGGAAAGAAAGGAGGAATCAGGAATGACAAATGAAAGAATTAAGGAAAGAACAAGAGGAAAAAGAGTTGATAGAAAGTAAAAAGAGAAAGTATAAAAGAAAAAGGAAAGAGACAAAAAAGGGGGTAGTAATAAGGAAAAGAAAAAAGGAAGAAGACAAGGATCCGATAATTGGTATCTTTCTTGGCTGACCTGGTCTCCATGGCCAACTCTTACTATAATCATTAACCAAACCACATATTATTATTCTGATTCTGCTAACAGTAGGACCCTGCATCCTCAACTTCATGGCCAACTAAGCTATTTTTCCTTAGGTCAAACTATGCTTTCCTAGAAGTCTAGAATTTGACTCATGCCCATACAATAAGTGGGTAATGTGACTGGGTAAGACAGAGCAAAGTTTCCTCTATCAGAAGTTGCTTCAGGCTTGACTAGAATTTTATCTCTTTAATTGAGAATCCCATAGAAAATTATCTAACTCTATTCTAGTAATCAAAGGTCAGGATGTCTAGCCAACTTATCCTAGTTTCTGCTAACTTCCCTACTTTTGCAGAACTCCCTCTCGCTAATCACCTTATCTAGCTTCTATTAAAACTGCTTGCTTCAAACTTCTTCATTTTTAAAGCCCCCCATGCAGCATGCCAGATCATAGTTTCTGCCTTCTGGGGGAGATGGGGGAGAAATAATGAGAAGGGAAGAGAGAGGGGGAAACAGCCATCTGGATATAATATATGAGAGAAAAATACATTAAAAAAAAAAAAAAACTATTCTGGACTCTTAGACCTAGGTCCCTGACTGGGTATGGTCCCAGCTGGCTAGAATTAGCTATGCACCATGTCTTAGTGCTCATCTCTGGAGAGCTCCCCATAAAATTATTTTCTCTTTTTCTAGTTTCCTTATGTTTCTGTGACCAACAGCTTGGAATGAAAAAATGTTTATTTGTCTTGAACTTTCAGGTCAAAATCTATCTTGGACAGAAATCAAGGCAGGTAGTCAAGGCAGAAACTGGTGGTAAAAAACTACAGAGGAATTAAGTACTCGTTTGCTCTTGGCTCATATTCTATTTTACAGACTGAAGCTCCACAGCCACTTGCTCAGGGAATGGTCCCACCCATAGTGGACAGAGCCATCCTATAACCATTAACAATAAAGACAATATCCATAGACATGCCCACAAATTAATCCGATAAAAACAATTACTCTATTATTCATTTGGGTGTTTGTGGGTCATATCAAGTTAAGAGTGATTTTAGTCTAAGACAATTCCAATGAATTTATCAAATTAAATGAAAAAGACAAAAGTTTCACATTAGAACAACTTCGCAAAGTTATTACCTTCCAGTGATCAAAGAAAAAAAAATATATCAATAAGATACTTTCACATTGCGAAGACATCCAGGTAATATACTGAGAGTCAAAATATCACTGTTGATATTTTGCCAGAAGTGCACAACTCTTCCAAACAACAGAAAAAATATAAAAACTCAAATTGAAGTACAGAGTACAAAATTACTGCATATTTCAAAAATTGTAATATCAGGATGGAAGATATACTTTGCTTTAGTTTTCAACTTCCCTGTAAGTGTACATTACAAGTGGGCAATAAAAAGGACATACCAGATGTTGAAAATCTCTAATTTTACTTTTGGTTCAGTGGAGAAATCATTTCAGGTTATCTGTTCAAACATTAGTCTAAGAGATTAAGATAGTGCTATCTCCCTTTCCTGGATACCTTCTACCTATTCAGACCTATTCAGATCTCTGACAACACAAATTGATCATGACTCAAGAAATTTATAAGGTTGACACAAAGAGTATAACAGATCTAGGTAACATCTGAGGATCTGAAATAAAGCCTTAATATTACAATAGTTTCTAAAATTAGAAATGGTCTCAGGGAATACTATCTCACATTTAAATGATCTGATATACTTGATTTTTTAGGTATGTGATTTATAGCAGGACTTCTAACTCATATTTCACATAATCAGAATGCCTTATGAGTCTTTATGACTCTTTATGAACCTTTACATTTTAACAATWTTGGAATCAATTTTTACCACCATGTAAATACCTATTGAAAGATTTGGCATACAAAATGCAATGCAATTTTTATCCTTGACCCCAGTAGGTCAGATCTGTACCAGGTTGCATGGAGGACACACACATAAATATAAAATAGTCCTTGCTTTTTCATGCATATCCTATATACAACAGAAGTTAAGAAAATTAGAAAACCTGATTAGTGCCAACTGGTGTATGGAAAAAAGACATAAGCAGAATATACTCATGGATTATCTGGATACAGGAGTCACCTATTGCTTCTGAAGTGTTGTGAGCATAACTCTTTTATAATGGACTGAAATTAACCATCACAACCAAAATCTCTATTTGGAAGAAAATAAAGCTGGTGAAATAAGGATAAAAATGAGCTCAAGTTTACATTCTTACTGACACTGATTATATATTTTTGTCTATGTATACTGGACAAGTGAATATTCCAATGTTAGAAGTATGAGCTTTTTGTTGACAGTTATTAAATAATATCATTTCCCCTCTACACCTGTCAATAAAGACAAGCATGTATTTTATTTTATTTTTGTAATCTCAAAGGAATATAAAAGCTTAACCTGTTTCCTCATTAAATGTCTAATCTTTATAGGAAAAAATCTTAAAAAGTTATAGGAGATAGAAAAGTTATGTAATGGAAAGTAGTATTATTTACATCTAGTCACTATGCAAAAGAACAGTAACTATGCTACCATTCTTCACAGCAACCCAGTAAAATAGGACTCAATTTAAGAAATGAAGAAATAAAAAACATTCTTAAGTAATATGACTTTGTTTCTATAATGCAGTGCAATGTCATGCAAGAATCTTCTACTTTCAGTAGTATGTGAGGATCCAAACTTGTTTTTTCTTTATAAATTTAGCTCTTACTTTTACTAGTATCAGTGTGTTGTCCTCAAACTGGCCTTTATCCTCATCACTTGTTTTCAAAGACTATCTCCTGTATTAAGCTGCAGATCATTTGTGGAGAATCAAAGCTTAACAGATTACTCATTGCTAATTAAATAGCCAGATTCTGTCCACTGAAGCTAATGCATTAAAGTATTTAATGTTTGTTTGGTAAACTGCTTTACTAAATGCTCCTTTGACTTTTATTGGTAATAAACATTAAGCATTTATGGACTGTGAAAGCAGCTTCCCATCTAGCTTATGCTGTTACTATTTACAGTTTGTTAATGAAACACCATTAACTTTCTTCAAATCAAAAGTTGTTTTTGTTCTCCTCTTTAATTTTTATTGTATGGCATGAGAAATAACTTGCTAAAATTGGGATGTACAGTTTCATCTCCTTATTTTTTCTGAAAATCAAATATTTTGTTAATCCAAATGTACTTCAGGGTTTAATAATAAGACTCTAGGCTAGAAATAAATCTAATACTCTTTCCCACATCTCATAGTATTCCAGATGTATGAGGTCTTACTTATGTACATGAAATTGTCAGTAACAAAGTCAAAGAATTCAGACTCCTTCGTTTTATAGTGGTTCTACCATTCTTAATCTAAGCTTGTCATTTATCTCTCCACAGTAGAGATCTCGTTCTTAGTTTAGTTTGGTTAGCATGTATTCATTACACTCATAAATAGCTTCAAATTTCTTAAAGTCTAATTAAGTATTATCTTCAGTTTATGGAATTCACAGAAAATGAAAGAGTGGTAACCATTGCAGGACACATGACCATAGGTCTGAATCCTTAAAACAAAATATCCTTCCGAAATCATTTGAGTCCTATCAGGAGAAATTATCTTTCATTTGCTGTGAGCATAAGAGTGCATTTTTTAAATCATAAAGTATAAGATAAAAGAGAAACAGTGAATTCCACGTTTTCCAAGTGTCACTTGACTTTCTTCCTTGTTTTACTTTAAGATTTTGGTCTGTTGTGTCAAAACTGGGGACACTCAAATGATTGAATTTTCTTCAATAAGGTAAAAAGAAACCAATTGATCAACTGAAGTTTACTGTGCTCCAAGTTACTAAAATAATAGAAGTATCGGGGTACATTCTGACCTTTCAATGACTGCAACTCTATCATAAACTACAGATTAAAAAAATAGCATCTTCCCTAATGTGTGTCAGTACTCAAAACAAATGTCTAAAGACCTGTGAATACCAAATACTTTGTTCTATAGTTCAGTTAGTTCTATAGTATGGGGTAAGACATGCTTTTGGAAGGATGGGTTTACCTATGTTTACATTATGGATGTATAAGTGAAATTTTATTTAAAAGAAATGTGTTATCCAAAATTTCACTCTTACCTTTTGGGAAAAAAATACAGTAGTTGAAAACATTGATAGATGTTTTGAGTGAATGATTTGTATCGATAAGGGAGAAGGAATGATCTATCCTGGGAATAACAAATACCTATCTGAGTATTTAAAAATGCCTCCATCTGTCATGTGTTTGTCATTTAGTAGTTAAAATGAAGCAAATGCATTCAGGTTTAGCAAAGAAAAGTCGTGTATTTTCTTGTTGACATAATTTGATTTTGAAAGGAAGCTGTCCTCGTTTCTGTTAGTCTTTAAGAAAACCTTCCTTTAGGCATTTAGAAATAAATCATAGATGTATGATTTGTTTTTCCCCTTAAATTCAAGTTAGGAGGCAAAAATATTTTCTAGAGTTATCAATATACATGATAAATAGTTCGGAGTTAGCCACTAAAATTAATCAATTTAAAATGAGCGGTCAAAGATTGAGAAATGGCCCAGTGGTTAAGAGCATTTTCTGCTCTTACAGAGGACACAGATTTAGTTTTCAGAACACCATGGCACTGTATTCTATCAGTATCTCTTGTTACAAGGGACACAAACCTTCTTCTGGCCCTCTGGAGGCACTGCATACATGGGATAAATATAAATAGAAAGACAGATATATACATACATACATACATACATACATACATACATACATACATACATACACACATATAGGCAAAACACTCCTAAAATAAAGTAAAAATAAGTACTTATTTCAGAAAATGAAAGGAATGTATGTCAAGAAAGACAATGTCATAGATCATTGCATCATTCAACCTCGAAAAGAGGACAATTAACCCAGAGACCAATGACTGGACACTGTACTCAGAATGAGAGACTGCAGAATATTCCTCCCTATAGGGGATTTCTATATTAGTACAAGCTAAGGGAATTTACTGGAAGACTAGGTGGAAAGACTAGGTGGAAAGACAAGGTGGAAAGAATGTAAGAGCCAAATGCTAAAAAAAATATTTCCAAGGCAAAACAGGATAATTGCACACATAAACTCACAGCACATGGTATATACTCACTGAGAAGTGGATATTAGGCAAAGAACATGGGATGTCCATGGTACAACTCACAGACCACACGAAGCTCAACAGGAAGGAGGAGCAAATTATACATGCTTCATTTCTACTTAGAAGGGGGAACAAAATAATCAAGGGAAGTAGAGGGTAGGAGGGACACTGGAGGAAAAGAAGAGGGGAAGGGGAAAAGAGGGGAAGAATCAGGTATGGGAGGAAATGGAAGAGACGCACTGAATGTCAGAAAATTAAACAGAGTTGTGTAGCAATGGGTGATGGGGAACTTGGGACAGCAACCAGAAAGTTCCAGATGCCAGGAAAGCAAAAGCCTCCCAGGAACCAACTGGGATGACATTAGCTGAAATACCCCACAAATGGGAGGGAGAACCTCTCAAGACCATATCCAGAGGTTAAGCATGTCTCCCCAAGTTGAGGGATGGGGCCTCCCACCCATCTCCAAAATTTTAACCCAGAATTGCCCCTGTCTAAAAGAAATACAGAGACAAAGAGTGGAGCAGAGACTGAAGGAAAGGCCATCCAGAGACTGCCCCACCTGGAAATTCATCCCACATGCAGACACCAAACCCAGATACTATTGCTAATGCTAAGTAGTGCTTGCTAACAGGAGCCTGATACAGCTCTCTCCTGAGAGGCTCTGCTAGATCTTGACCAATACAGATGAGGATGCTCACAGCCAACCTTCGAACTGAGCACAGGAACCCCAAGGGAGGGTTTAGGGGAAGGACTGAAGGAGCTGAAAGGGTCTTATCTAGCATCAATATGAGGGGAGACTATTGGTCCTGTGAAGGCTTGATGCCCCAGTGTAGAGGAATGCTAGGGCGGTGAGGTGGGAGGGGGTAGGAGGGTGGGAGAGCACCCTCATAGAAGCAGNAGAGGCAGGCAGATTTCTGAGTTCGAGGCCAGCCTGGTCTGCAAAGTGAGTTCCAGGACAGCCAGGGCTACACAGAGAAACCCTGTCTCGAAAAAAACAAACCAAACCAAAACAAAAACAATCAAACAAACAAACAAAAAACCTTCGCAGCAATTGCAGCAGCATGGAAAGGGTCTTAACAATCTCAAGCCAGAAAAAAAAAAAACACAACATGAAGGAGGGAAGGTAAGAATCAGGTCCCACTCCTAGCAGAGTAACTATTGATATTTGATTGTGCTAGAGAGAAAAGTCCGTTTTCTTCAATGGAGTGATACCTGGTATACTGATCACACCCCAGGGAAGGCCCTGTTCTTAGGAATAGTTCTGTCAACAAAGACTGGATTCCATTGGGCAATCAGGGTAAACATAATTTTGAGTGAGGAGGTAATGGAAAGAATATGGATAAACTGGGGAAGAGAAGGGAAGTGGATTTGATCTTTAATAAAACATACATCTATTAAAAATGGGGTACAGCACTAAATAGAGAATTCTCACCAGAGGAATCTTGAATGTCCTAGAAACATTTTTTTAAAAGTTCAACATCCATACTCATCAGGAAAAATGCAAACCAAATGATGCTGAGATTCCACCTTACACCAATGAGGATGGCTAAAATCAAATACTCAAGTGACAGCACATGCTGGCAAGAATGTGGAGAAAGAGGAACACTCTTCCATTGCTAGTGGAAGTGCAAAATGGTACATCTAACCTGGAAATCAATCTGGTGGTTTCTCAGAAAAGTGGAAAGAGTTCTACCTCAAGACACACCTATACTGCTCCTGGGCACATATATCCAAAAGATGTTCCACTATACCACAGGGACACATGGTCCACTATGTTCATAACAGCTTTATTCGTAATAGCCAGAAACCATGAACATACATCTACACATCTGCTACATATTGGGGAGGGAGTGGTCCAGCCCCTGCTTTTTCTTTGGTTCGTGGTTCAGTCTCTGGGAACCCCCACCCACAAAACTTGCAACCCAAAATTTATCCTGTCTACAAGAAATGCAGGGGGTAGGGGATGGAGTGGAGACTGAGGAAGTGGCCAACCAATGACTAGCCCAACTTGATACCCATTCTCTGGACAAGCACCAAACCTTGACATTACTAAGGATACTCTTATGGCATCATTATGCTTGGAGCAGGAGGCTGTCCTCTGGGAAACTACACGCAGCAGCCAATGAAAATTTATGCAGAGACCCACAGCAAAACATTAAGTGAAGCTCAGGGAGTCTTCTGGAAGAGTTGGGGGAAGGACTGAGGGAACCAGAGAGGACTCCACAGGAAGAGCAATAGAATAGATCGCCTGGACCCTTAGGGGTCAAATATTGACTTCTTACCAGTGACTCATTTTCCTGAAGATATGAAACTGGATTCAGCCCTCTTTTCTTTTGATGAACCTGCAAATAAACTCCATTAGTTTAGATTGCTCCCAAGAATAACCATGCCAAACTTGGATATTTATGTAACAAGCTGGCAGCAGTTTTTGACAAACCCACCTGAAAAATAAACTAAAGTGAGTCCCCCATGTATTTTATAAGTTATAATTCTGCTTCCAGAAAGCTGCTATTAAAAAAGTAAAACATAAAAAGGAAATATCTAACTCATATTGTAAAGAATTTTCTTTGAAATTGTTTTTCCTAAGATTCAAGATGTTGAAAAGATGTTTGCTATGTAACTGCTTAGCAATTTGCTTCTTTGTCTTGTTGAGTAGTCTGTTCCATAATGTGTTTTTATAATTGAAAGAGATGAAAAGTGAAATTGATAAAGATGTATAATTGGTTTTTCTTGCTTATTTGTAGCTTCTGTTCAAATTTTGAAATGTGGTCTCCTTGTAAAATGTTAAAATTAAAAAGCTTTGCAGATGGTAAATAAAATGTTTTCCCAAAAGATGTTTTAGCCCACAACATTTTGTTCTATCTCTTACAAAAATGTCCTGAGACATAAGATGATGATGGTGATGTTTTTGTTGTTGTCTGATCTTCAATGAATGTATCATTCCTAGACATTTTGGAAAAACTACAAAAATTCACTAATAATCTAATGCAGTATTTACTCTCCAGAAATATATAAGATATCCACCATATATTCTGAAGCAAAAAAAAATCTGCAAATAAGGAACAGATTTGGTTTCAGAGATTTCTAAGAAGACTGTAGATAACAATAATTTATTTTATGTATCACAAATTTTCATACTTACCATAAATATACCTGACTATTTATTCTCAACAAAAGCAATAACTTTATAATTTTATTGCTTCTCTCTTATTTTATACTTACTGGTCCACAAAACTCAAATCATAACCACCCTAAGTAAAAAGGTAATTGAAATAGAAATCAAAAGTCACTTAACTTACATTTAACTCATTGTTATCCTAGACTACACAAAAGCATTCAAAAAGAACTTAATATTATATACAAAGATACTAAATAGATAAGAAATGGAATAGATGTATTGGTAGAGTTCTCCATAGGAGTGAAACTAATAAAATTATTATATATTAATATAATCTTACAGGGCAGACAATTGGTGTTATTATAACTTCAGTTCCCATACTATGGACACTGAGAACGTGGTTAGCACTCAGATCACAATGATGGATAGATTATTAGTCCTAATCTAGTGCTGAATTCAGGCAGGATACAGGATGTGGGATAGAGGTGGGCAGAGGAAAGGAGAGAATAAAAGAGGGGTAGGGAAGCAGAAAGATGCTGAAAATATTTTCATGAAAAATCAAACTACATAGTATAATAATTTCCTTCTGAAGGCTTTTGGAGGGCACTAAATAACCCACACTTGTCTGTTTCACACAATGTACAAATGAATTGAAATGTTAACAAGAGCATCACTACTTCAGCATGGCTCATACACTTAATCACAGCATTTAAGTTGTAGAGGTAGACTGAGCTCTGTAAGCTTGAGGCCAGTCTGGTTTATATAGTGAGTTCAAAAATAGCTAGGATTATGTAGAGGGAGACGTTCATCTTAAGAAACAGCAAAAAATAGCATTGTTACTTCTAGACATAATAGAAAAATGTATCATAGTTAAAAAATCAAATGTTCATTTGCTAATTATTTACATCCAACAAATATTTTTAGTTTGTAAAA
>BDUI01001528.1:56595-79189 GCA_002335545.1 Apodemus speciosus | reverse complement strand
CCAATTTCCCTTATGAGTATCGATGCAAAAAAAAAAAAAAACTAAATAAAATTCTTGCCAATCAAATCCAAGAACACATCAAAAGTGTCATTCACCATGATCAAGTAGGCTTCATCCCAGGGATGCAGGGATATTTCAATATATGGAAATTCATCAATGCAATCCATTACATAAACAAACTCAAGTGAAAAAACCACATGGTCATTTCATTAGATGCTGAAAAGGCTTTTGACAAAATTCAGCATCCTTTCATGCTAAAAAGTCTTTGAAAGAACAGGAATTCAAGGACCATACCTAAACATAATAAAAGCAATATACAGCAAACTGGTAGCCAACATCAAACTCAATGGAGAGAGCTTGAAACAATCACACTAAAATCAGGGACTAGACAAAGCTGACCCTTCTCTCCATATCTTTTCAATATAGTACTTGAAATTCTAGCTAGAACAATTAGACAACATAAGGGCGTCAGAGGGATGCAAATTGGAAAGGAAGAAGTCAAACTATCACTATTTGCAGATGATATGACAGTATACTTAAGTGACCCAAAAACCTCCACCAGAGAACTCCTACAACTCTTAAACACATTCAGCAAAGTGGCTGGTTATAAATCAACTCAAGCAAATCAGTAGTCTTCCTATACTTAAAGGATAAACAGGCTGAGAAAGAAATTAGGGAAATGACACCCTTCACAATAGCCTCAAACAATATAAAGTATCTTGGTGTGATTCTAACCAAACAAGTGAAAGATTTACATGACAAAAACTTCAGGTCTCTGAAGAAGGAAATGGAAGAAGACCTCAGAAAATGGAAAAATCTTCCATACTCGTGGATTCGCAGTATTAATATAGTAAAAATGGCCATATTGCTACAAGCAATCCCCATCAAAATACCAACTCAGTTCTTCATAGAGTTAGAAATAGCAAATCTCAAATTCATCTGGAATATCAAAAAACCCAGGATAACTAAAACTATTCTCAACAGTAAAAAAACTTCTGGGGGAATCAGTATCCCGGACCTCAGGCAGTACTACAGAGCAATGGTGTTAAAAACTGCATGGTATTTGTACAGTGACAGGCAGGTAGAGCTGGTGGAATAGAATTGAAGTCCCAGAAAGAAACCCACACAATTATGGTCACTTGATCTTTGACAAAGGAGCTAAAACCATCCAGTGGAAAAAAGATAGCCTTTACTCAGCAATTAAAAACAACGAATTCATGAAATTCTTAGGCAAATGGTCGCAACTGGAAAATATACTCCTAAGTAAGGTAACCCATTCACAAAAGAACAAGCATGGCATGCAGTCATTGATAAGTGATATTAGACCAGAAGCTTTGAATACCCAAGACACAATTCTCATATCAAATCATTCCCAAGAAGAAGGAAGGAGAGGGCCCTGGTCCTGGAAAGGCTTGATGCAGCATTGTAGGGGAGTACCAGGACAGAGAAGTGGGAGGGGGTTGATTGGGGAACTGGTGGAGGGAAGAGGACTTATGGAACTTATGGGGAGAGGGAAACCAGGAAAGGGGAAATCATTTGGAATGTAAAGAAAGAATATAGATAACAAATTTAAAAAATCAAAATAAGCAAGCAAGGAAAAATGACTGGAAAAGCTGCCATGGGGATCTTTGTATTATGGTAAAGAGCCTGATATTTAAAAAGACCATATCATTTCAACAGAGGACACTTGTGATGCTTTCCCCTTACTGGAAAAAAATTTCATCTGATACACAAAAGGGAAAAGTAATTTTGGTCCTGTCACAACACACCCCTTTGCTCTTCCCTGGAACTGTGTAGAAGACCTGTGTTGTAAACTGCCAGTGTGTTTCATGTCATTAGCTTTTCCCTGTGATTGAAAATGCAATTTGGGCTTAGCTTCTGCTTATCAATGAGAACTTAGGCTATTATTCATGAAGCTGAGGCCACCGTACTTTAAATTACTAATACCCAAAGGTAGTTGCAACACATTATGATTTAGAAACAAATACAAAATCACACGCGTTTGCATTTGTAATGACCTGGTTATTTCGTGCATTGATTTCTAACTTTATGAGTCTTTGAAATTACCCTTTTTTGATTCAAGTCCTATTCTTATTTGAAATTATGATAATCTCAAGGGGATTTAGGTATGTGCCCAATTGAAATGCCAATTTTAGTTGGATTTGTTAGTGGAAGCTTACTCATGGAGTAGTAGCTACTGACAAACATTCCTGGCTTCTATTTAACATTTTTGTTGTTGTTGTTGTTGTTGATTTATTACTAGTTTTATATAGTACTAAAGAAACACAGCTTTTGGCTTGTATTTTAGTCATTAGCGTTTCCCAGTAGGTTCTTGTGTCAATTCATGCTTCCTTTCATAAATATTCCTAAAAGTGTAGGACTTGGGCAGTGGCTTCAGCATCAACATAAGTCAGAAGTGAAGTTCTTCAGGTAGCATCCAAGATTTTGTGAATGAGAAACTATGAGCACTGGGGGCCTGAGATGTCCTTATAGGACCTCTCTCAGTTCAATTCAGCTCTCCATGTTTCTTTCCCATGATCTACTTGGTGTATGGTAGAAAGTGAGAACTGAATTCTGACACCTGCCCTCTGACCTCCATATGTGTGAGATGGCCTGTGCCTCACCCACAAACTAAAACAGATAAGCATAGTTTAAAATAAACTAAAAGAAATAAAAAAATGGGAAATGACTTTTTGGACTCCCTATCATACTTCCTTTGTTTACTATGATGTTCATACCATTTTTCTGTTCTGTAGTAGTACTCTGCAGTCTATCTGGAGAGATCACCCAGTTCTCATTCCAATACATTTTGTGCATTAAGATAGTCACAAAGTTTCATTTAACCTTAAGGGAAAGGAAATAGATATCATGTTTTGATGAAGAAACAGAAAAGTCACACTAAGAAAAGGATATGCAGTATGGAAAATATTATTATTCCATCTTTGAAAAATACAATCAGCAACACCACATGAACACTGAAATATGTTGAAAAATACAAGACTGAGAATAAATGTGATTTCCACAGCTTAAAGGTACAATTGAGTGAATAGTCAAATGAAATGAATATTTATAGACAAATAAGGTGGAAATATGTTAACTATAGAACTTCTCATCTAGAAGAATCTGATATTTCTTTTTTTCCCCTTATAAAAGCCCAGTTATTGGAGAGGTTCACACGAGATGACAACTTACCAGTATTTCGGATACAATGTATGCAACAGAAGTTATTCATAAAGGAAGAGAAAAAGGTTTACCAGATAATAAAATTTGAAAATGTAGGTCAATAGTTGCCCTGGAAAGGAATTTGTGAGTCCCATGCCTTTATCGAGACAAAAAGTTTGCAGCAAGTCAGATAAAGCAATGGTTGGAGATTGTGGGAGTTAAAACTGGCTTTGGGGGTGAGGTAGACTTTCCAGTATATATATATTTTTCAAACAGAAGAAACCTCAAAGACAGCACTTGGTGGTAAAGAAAGGAATAGAAAATGGTGAGCATTAGAACAAAATAAGCAGCTCAGTGGAATGGGAAGAAAAGTAGTGTCTTGATAGAAGAATACAAACACCATATTCTAGATGAGGGAGGGGCCTTGTGAGTTGTTCTGACTGCTCAGCTTGCCTCTAAGCTATTGTACTACAGGTCTCATGGATGGTAGGTAAGTATAGAAGGGCAAGTTGGATATTTCTTTATATTTATTATTAACAGGATTATGACAGGTTTGTAGGTCATCTGAACATTTCAGAAGATCTGGGCCAGACTGGGTTTGTCTTGCCTGAGATCTCTTAGGTGTTGGCAGTGAGCCAAATGCAAAGAAGATAGGTAGCTTGTTTGTTTGGTATTGAACTGATAGCAAAAGTGAAATGAACAAGCAATCCTTGCAAAGGACTTTTCCATCTATAGCTAGAAAGAATTATGAAAACTACATAGAAAGTACAAGATCTTTAAAGCCTAGAACCACAATGGGAGTCCACCTCATTGTATGGACCAAAGGTCAACAGGAATTGAAAGTTGAGAAAATAGCATCTATTTCTTGGTAGGAGTCCCTGTGCATTCAAAAGGAGAATGAACATACAGAGTATGTTCATACATACAGACCATACAAAGTAGAGTAGGCTTTTACTTGTTATAATAATCTACCACATTCATTTATAAGATTTGAAACAATTCAAATAAAGATTGACAATGATTGCCCAGCAAAAAAGCAGAAGGGCACCTGTAAGCAAGGTCAGTCAATGCTATTGAAAGTCCAAATGAAAATGAAAATGAAAATGGAGAAAAGGAACATGGGAAAGAACATTCTAGAACACATGTTTAAATCTTTAGTTGGCATGCATGTTGGGCACACAAAAACAAGTTGGTATGATTTGGAGAACAGCTGTATAGGGGATGAAGGGCTAGGTAAGGATCGTGAATAAAGAGGTGCATATCTTACAGGGTTTGGAATGCAAAACAGAATCAATATTAAATTTTAAGAATTGAAGGCAGCTGGGCAGTGGTGGCTCACGTCTTTAATCCCAGCACTTCAGAGGCAGAGGCATGTGGATTTCAAGGCCAGCCTGGTCTACAGAGTGAGTTCCAGGACAGCCAGGGCTTTACAGAGAAACCCTGTCTTGAAAAAACAAACAAATAAGCAAGCAAATAAAGAAAAGGAATTAAAGGCTTTTTATCCAGGAAAACACTTGTAAGCCAAACCTCATTTTGTTGTCTTCAATACTACAGATGTCCTGAAATGATCTTTGTGGTTGAAGATATTTATTGAATATTCTTTATATACTTGTATTTTCTCTGTAAACTGCTATTTTTCCCCTCTAGGAGTACTCTCAGCAGACCCTTTGTGGGTACATGCTACTTCCAGCTCAGAGGCCTCATGCTAGCTCAACAATCCTAAAGTGGCCATAGCCTAGTCAGAGGGCACACAAGAACCCAGGTGTAAGTATAATAATTACTTACACACTGTTCTACCTCATGTTTTTTCTGGGTCAACAAAAAAGTATAAGAATGAATGACTACAACTATTCAGAGAAAAAAGTAATGATTAAATTACTATGTATAAGAATGGTGGSAGTAACAAAGATTATTAAGTTCCTATACTGAAGAGATCTAGACAACAAGATTCTTCCATGTAAATTAGGACTAAGTTTTGTTATATAAGTTGTAATAATTCTTGCTGCTGACTAAAGAACATTCTTCCTTGCAATGTCTACATTCTCAAGCCAAGATGCAAACATTGGTTGAAAATAGATGAAAACTAAGATACTAAGATCAAGTCCACCAAGTTCAAATGCATACACACACACACACACACACTCAAACAGATGAAGACCAAAGAAGAAGCTCATGGTAAAAAATGTCTTTTTGTTTTGCATGGGCTATGAGTCATGTTTTCTCATTAAGTTAAATCATGGATGGGACTTATTATTAATTATTATTATTATTATTATTATTATTATTATTATTATTATTAATTTTACATTATTGAACCAAATGAGTGTTATTTTGGCTTTTGTAGGTCATTTAATCAGGAGATGGTTTCTTCTCAGTGTTAATAAAGCTCTTAACAGGTGAGAAGCAGAACACTGTAGGAAGGGTTGCATGTTTGTATGGTGATGCAAAAGAAAGACTTGAAATGCTATAAACACAGCCCATCACTGTATTGATGGGGAAATGAATTGGTCTCTTTGCAATGTTATTTTCATTAGCCACATGTTTTCTTGGTTAGCTCTACAAGATGAGTACATCCTTCTCGACATTCACTTCCTGGCACAGTTGTTTACAAAAGCTCAGCAATCATCAAGATACAAACGAGAAGCATGCTGTGTGTATGATGAGTTTTAGTGCCGCACAAGTAGCCATGTTTACCTAATTTGCAAGRTAGCACCATAATTTTCCTCTTAAGATTCTGTCTGCAAGTCTATTACAGAAACCATTTTCTTAGTTGTGGCTTTTGTTGCCTTTGCGTTTGTTGTGTTTGCTCTGAATCTGTGTGGCTAGTCTCACTTTCTCCTTGGCTGTATTTGAATTTGGCACTACACACAGTGGCTTTCAGAATCTGTGTTGAATGGCTTCTTGGTCTTTTGGCTAGGATCAAGTGTGGAGGATCTATGTTGAAAGGAGTTTTCTATTTTCCAAACAAGTATTAGAAGTTCCTCTCCATGTTCAGGTTACTCTTTCTTACAGCTTTATTGATTGGACTCTAATTACTTGACTCAATTTATGTCATCTTTCTGCATTAAGAATGTTTTATTGCTTTTGTCTGAGACTGTTAGTCTATACTTTGTTAATGATATTTTTAAAAGGTTACAGACATTTTCTATTGGAAGAACCATCCCTTAATTCATCATTTGAAACCCCTTGTAAGTATATTTTATAGCCATGAAATACGGCTTTTATTAACATTGTTCACAGTATATTAAAGAATCAGCAATACACTGGAGAGTATGGAGCATATAGAAGAAAATCGTCTCCTACAGGCAACTCATGTTGAAGAAAATATTGTACTCTCTGGTCTTTCATCTAGTGGAAAAAGTGAATCTTTGGTGTGAATAGGAAGGTCCTTGTGCATTTAATACCTGTGTGCCTAATAGGTCTGTTTCATGTGAACTGTTTTCATTTACTTTGTGTTACAATAAAGTAGCTGTCTGCAGGATTGGCCATTTGTTGAGCTGGTAGCAAATTCAGTCAGGTCTCTCTTCATGCACATATGTTAACATGAAGTAAATAGAATAGTGGAAGGGGGCMCAGGAAGATGGACACAGCCATATAGACACACAAATTAATACGGCATATGTTCTTCGACCACCTCTATTCTTAAGGCATGCACACAGAGGATCCTYAATTGGGCATAATTGACTACTGCTGGCTTAGAAGATGAAGAGAATGAGGAACCATTGAAAACAATGGGTTACCTCAACTTCCCCATCTAGGAAATGTTGGCAAATATTTGCACACATATATGAACAATATTCACACATACTGACACACCTCTCTGACAGGTCCACAGAGAAGGACAATTGTACTCAGTGCAGATTGCTGGCACTTTGATTGACAGCAGTGTCTCTTGGAGAGTCCATTAAGCAGTTTTTTCTTCTATCCTGCTCATACCTTCATTCCAGCTCCAAGTGATAATGGCTCAGAGTACCATACTGGCCTAAATGTTTTTTTTAATCTTCCTCTTTTCATCTACAAATTATTTTGGATGGCATCCTCAACATCTTGAATCTTGACCACCGAGACTGTCTAGTAACCATTTTTTCTAACTTTTGTCTCATTTCTCTCAGATCAGTCTGTCACTGACTGATTTGATTGATGTAAAATAGAAATATAATTCTGTCAGTCTTTCAGTCTCTTTAAAAGATTTGGAGTAGCTTTATTACCTATTGGATAKAGACTAAACTTTTTCCTGCTGTTCCCCCCCACCCCAGAGACTCCAAGTCTTACCAGGGACTTCAGTCTCCTGTATCTTCCTCAGATTCCGCCTTCATGTTTGGCTTCACCAACACTGAATACTCATGAGACTTCTGCCTTTCACACCTTTGCTCACTAATTACTTAACTTACTTTGGAACCTAGGTTGGTCTTTAATACCTGATTGTCTTGCCTCTGTCTCCAGGTTGGGTTTGGTTAAAAATAGAGGTCCTGRAGAGAGAAATGCATCAATATACCCTGCTGTGAACTTGCAATCATTGTGTTTATGCTCTGTGTGTTTATCTACCACCACTACCAGCTCTTTGAAGACAGTAGGTTTTATTCTTTGTACTGTTGAATTCTTGCCCAGTATATGACACATTAGAAGTACACAGTTTCTATTTGTATAATACATGAACTAAAATGACTATCTGAGCAGATGAAGCTCCTGTGCAGCAAGGAACAGAAAAATAACTAAGAGAAACCTTGGATGAACTTTYGGAAGTCCTTAGGGATCACATCCTCTTCTGTATTCTATTTCTTATCTCCTTTCTGCTCTGAGCTTTATCCCAAAGGCTGAAGCGAGGTACCTGTTTCCTCTAAAGTACATAAAATAGATGGTATGATCACCATACAATGTGTGTTCAATAGATATTTGTGATTGACAGATAATCCTCGGGACAATGCTGTGATATTACTCAATGTCAAGACTCAGCAATGTAGAAGAAAAACTGCCTTAGAAAAGAGATATAAATACTCAATATTATATTTTGAGGAGTGATATTGTGCTTAGTAGGAAAACATATGAGATCATCTGTGGAAAGAGGAAAGATGAAAAGCAGGAAGACCCAGTCTTGCAGTCTGCTGATCATGTGATTTATCAACCATCTCATCAGCCATCTCATGCCTCCTTATCTATTTCACCCTACTCTGCAYCCRGTTACCCAGTGCTGATCACRGCATTAGTTTGATGAAGTGATATTACTTCTGTTGTACTGGTCCAATAAAATTGTGAACAGGAAGGACAAGGAAATGCCAACACTAACATTTTGTATACACCCTATTCTGTAGAGTCTAAAGCTGTGTGCCTTCATCTTGTGTGCATACAGATAGCTATTTATTCAGAAGACTGAAATAATTCTTATAGATAAGRRAAAGCAGAACTGTATACTTTTCAGAAAACAGCTCCATGTGAAATTGGCATCAATTAAGGCACTGAACTATTATTTCTCCCAGATGGAAGTGTCATTTTAGGAAAGATAGTACTTCATTGTACTGGAAGAAAATCTAGGCATCAGGAGGATTCTTATTAAAGTGCACAGAGCTTACCTGAGGTGCCTTGCAGCAGGGCCTCTCTCACATCATGTCTTATCTTTGACAGCTTGTCTTAATGCTAATTTTTAAGGGCAAAGACAGGTCACAACTTGGAAGGGTGAACACTGTGTCCATTGCAGTGGAATCTATGAAAGATTATTTTTTCCCTTAGAGTGCCACAGTCACAGACTTGTTTGCCATTCTGTATGTTCATGAAGCTCATGGCTGTTGACACCCATCACACTGGGAATGCTTGTATTCTCCTYTTGACACTCACAAACTACTTGAAGACCAGAGGCAGAACAATTCTACTGCATTGTCAATTTCACCCAAGATAAACATTACCTATATCTTTTAAGGACAGGAAATGACCATGATATGAGGTATGTTTGGTTCTAGTTATGTTCTTGATCTTATAAGCAGAGATAAAATTCCTTGCTGGAATAACTGAAATTCTTAATAAAAATTCCTGGAAGCCTGTGAGCTTCTTGGCAGTATATGCAAACTTAGGAGAATGAAATAATCACAAATCTGTCACACCGAAAAGCATTGATTGGGGTTTTCTTAGGACAATGGAATAGTTGGCTAAGCGTTCCTTCCTAAAGTTCATCAAGATAAACACACTGTGTGAAACAAGGCAAAAACAATTTCCAGTAAGATCATGGGCTGCTAGAAATTTCTTGACACAAATAATGAGGCTCACCTGACAGTTACAAGGGACTTTTAAACAAAAGGAAAGAAGATTTTGACAGTCAGTAAATGATATAAAATAGAGAAAATTATGTTACTTACAAGACAGTAAATTATAGAGCAGTGAACAATTCTGCCTAGAGAGTGTTTCTGCCTGAAAGACAAAGACTGTGGACTTGTGCAGCCCAAATAAATATACTTTCTCARGGCCTCTTCTGTGCTTGAACCCTCACTGGGACCTGAGGGAAATACTGTGCTCTCTTGCCATGTGGCTTTCAAAGGGTCTCTTAAGCAGAGGTGACCTAGTGTCCAATGATACTTTATGSAAAGCACACAGTGGACAGACAGGCCTTGGTAAAGTGACACCACAGCACTGGGAACAGTGGAGCTGCCATAGGAACTGAGGAGTATAATGACTGAGAGAGAAAACCTGTTATCGAGTCCCAAGAAAATGTCTGCATCCTAAATGCAATATAGACTTGAAACTTAGATATAAATGTTCTTCTGTGAGCCACTGGCTTCCCTCAAACATTAATGTATTCCACCTTAGGCTTACAATGTTCATAAGAAGCTTAATGGAGAATGAAAATAACAAACAAATGACATGCTTACTTCTCTAGCTTGAGTCAGGAACACAGTTCCAAAGATGGGAAGGGTGCTCTAAGATAGGTGTCTTCCTGCAGACCGCAAGAACGGGACCTGCTACCAGTGTTTAAGTATGTTTAGCAAGCATTGAGCCCAGAGTGCAGAAATTAAGGACTGAGTTGACATGGAGAGAGAAATGCCTTCTTATTTTAGAATGAGGTTTAGAGGAAGGTTCATTGAAAGATCTATAATGTTAAGGGAATCAAAGCCAACGTGGAAATTCTACTCAATAACAACAACAAAAAAATCGTACATTGGGTAGACATTACTGAGAAAGGCTGTGTACCTCTGCAAAACAGATTAATTAGAGTTTCTCAAGAAGATAAGTTTGTTGAGTTATGTATCAAGGTATGTAAATGTGAATAATGAACCTTCTTAAAGTAAAAGATTTGAAGATGTAGTTAGCACATAGCTATTGCTGTGTGAGAAATGGACTCCAACACTGAAAGCTTGAAGTATCAAAAGCTCTTGAGAAAATCCTTCCTGCCCTTCCATGTGCCTCCGACTCAAGGCATTGAAAGAACTGAAGCTGTAGATTCTTTACTTGTCATAGGAAATCCTGGTGCCTGTTATTATTATTATTATTATTATTATTGTTATTATTATTAATTTTATTTATTTGCTTTTCAAATGCTGTCATCCTTCCTGGCACCCCCTCCACTAGCCTCCCATCCCACTTCACTTCACTTCTAAGACTGTGTTTCCCCACCTGCCCACCCACTCCCACCTCATTCCTCTAACATGCCCCTTTTCTGGGGCATCAAGCCTCCACAGGACCAAACACATCCTTTCCCACTGAGGCAAGAAAAGGCAGTCCTCTGTTACATATGTAGTGGGGGCACCAGCGTGCCTCATGTACACTCTTTGGTTAGTGGCTTAGTCCTTGAGAGTTCTGCGTGGTCCAATTAGTTGATACGGTGTTCTTCCTATGGGGTTGAAATCCCCTTCAGCCCTTCAGTCCTTTTCCTAACTCTTCCGTGGGAGTCCCCAGGCTCAGTCCAATGGCTGGCTGTAAATATCTGTATCTGTCTCAGTGAGGTGCTGGCAGAGCCTCTCATGGGACCGTCATGCCAGGTTCCTGTTTGCAAGCACATCTTGGCATCAGGAATTGTGTCAGGATTTGAGGTCTACCTGGGATGAATCCCAAAGTAGAATGGTCTCTGGATGGCCTCTACTTCAGTCTCTGCTCCAGTTTTTTGCCCCCACATTTCCTTTAGGCAGGAATAGTCCTGGGTTAAAAATTTTGAGATAAGTGGGTGGCCTCATCCCTCAACTGGGGGGGGGGGCGGTCATGTCTATCTACTAGAGGTGGACTCTTCCGGTTCCATCTCCCTGCTCTTGGACACTTTGACTAATGTCATCCCCATTGGGTCCTGGGAGCCTCCCACATCCCTGGTGTCTGGGACTTTCCAGTAGTTCCACAACCACAGTGCAGCATATTTCTATTCATTCTGTGCTTCTGTCCTGTCTCCCCCCATATCTGACCCTGCCCCCTTTTTTCCTACCCCTACCTTCCCCCACCTAGGTCTCCACCTTCCTCTGTCTCCTGTGATTATTTAGTTCCACCTTCTAAGTGGGATTGGAGCATCCTATGGTAACATGGGTCTTATCTCTTTTTAAGTTATAGATGGTCTGTGAGTTGAATCATGAGTATTTTGAACTTTTRGGCTAATATCCACTTATCAGTGACTGYATACCACTGGGTCTGGGTTATCTTGTTCAGGATGATATTTTCTAGTTCTATCCATTTGCCTGCAAAATTCATGATGTTCTTATTTTTAATAGCTGAGTACTACTACACAGTTCCATTGTGTAAATGAACCACATTTTCTGTATTCATCCCTCTATTGAGGGACATCTGGGCTGTTTCCAGGTTCTGGCTATTATAAATAAGGCTACTATGAACATAGTGGAGCACATGGTTCTTGTGATATGGTGGGGCTTTTCTGTGTATATGCCCAGAAGTGTTATAGCTGGGACTTCAGGTAGAACTATTTCAATTTTTCTGAGGAACCGCCAGATTTATTTCCAGAGTTGTTGTACCAGTTTGCAATCCCATCAACAATGGAGGAATGTTCCTCTTTCTACACATCCTTGCCAACATCTGCTGTCACCTGACTTTTTGATCTTAGCATTCTGATAGGTGTAAGGTGGAATCTCAGGGTCGTTTTGATTTGTTTTTCCCTGGTTACTAAGGATTTCAAACATTTGTTTAGGTGCTTCTCAGCCACCCATGATTCCTTAGTTGAGAATTCTCTGTTTAGCTATGTACCCCATTTTTTAATTGGGTTATTCGGTTTTCTGGAGTCTAACTTCTTTAGTTCTTTTTATATTTTGGATATCCTCTATTGGATGTAGGGTTGGTAAAGATCTTTTCCCAGTCTGTAGGTTGCCATTTTGTCCTATTGACAGTGTCCTTTGCCTTACAGAAGCTTTGTAATTTTATAAGGTCCAGTTAATCTATTGTTGATCTTAGAGCCTGTGTCATTGGTGTGTATTTAAGGCTTTTTCCCACTTTCTCTTTTATTATATTCAATGTATCTGATTTTATGTGGAGGTCCTTGATCCACTTGGACTTGAGCTTTGTACAAGGAGATAAAAAATGGATGAATTTGAATTCTTATACATGCAGACCACCAGTTAGACCAGCACCATTTGTTAAAGGTGCATTATTTTTTCACTGTAAGGTTTTGGGTTCTTGCCCTTCGTAAAATAAGGGTTTGTGATTTTTTGACTGCTGACTCAGTAAGGCTCAGATTACAAGAACTTAAGTTGTTTAGAGAACCAGGCAAGGGACAGGGCATTTTTATGAGGTACTCTAAAATGTTAATTAGAGTTACATTATTTTTTGCTTGTCAGGAAGTTTACATTTTAAGTTTATATGTTTTGCTGTGTGTGTGTGTGTGTGTGTGTGTGTGTTAGTAGTCTGTGTGGTTGATATAATTTTATGTCAGATGTCTTTATCAAATACACTCCACTTTGATTTTCAAGAGAGGGTCTCTAACTGAATCCCTTTCATCATTGGCTGGCTGACACTATTTGACAAGCAAGCCCTAGGCCTCCTGCTATCACCATACTTGCCTCTGCACTGAGGTAACAGGCACACTCCCTCAGTCCTATTTTTGTGTGACCCCTGAAGAATTTAACTGAGAGGTCCTCTCAGGCTTGTGTGGTAAGTAGTTATGAACTGAACTGTCTTCTCAGCTCCACAATATGGACTCTTGTTAATGAATGACAATGGATCTGATTCATTTAAAAATATATCTATTATGTATATAGGTCACTAGAAATATATTGAGAATTTGTGAAGAATTAGTATGAAATAATGCAGAGACAATGACTTTGAGAAGACATTGAACTGTACATTTAAAGAAATTATGTTTCCCAATAATAATTTTAGAAGGAACAGTCACAAATGAGAGAAACTTCAGTGTAGTTTAATATTTTCATGACAATGTTCAAGAATAGGGAACAATAGAGGCCTTCTCTAGAGCTATTGAGATGGTTAGAGGGACCCCAACTCTGCTTATGGTGTATTGATTAAGCACTGACTGGCATGCTAAATGTTGCTAAGCACTCTAATTTGCTGTTGAGACCTTTGGTTTTGAATTGAGATTTCTTAAAATTTTATTATAGGTGTTCTATTTTTCATTCTGTGAACACACACATACACAACAAAAGGAGGAGGAGGCCTTCCAGGCCTTTGGATGGCAGCAAGTAAACAATTCTTTTAAGCTTGGCAGCCTGGAGCTGCAAGGGGAGCTGAATAGCCTCATCTTTGGCAACTGCCTGTACTACCTGTTGGTAGCTCAATGCTAATCACGCTTAGAATATTTTTGCTTCCAAATCTTTTGCCACCAAAGCCATGTCTGCTGCCACAGAGGGCAGAACCAGTCCTGGCTACACCAGGCCACCTGCCTAAATTTTGTAGTAGTGGGCCAGACTGAGCAACTTTTGAGAAACCTTAAATGGTTTTGTAGCTATTCTTCCTACAAAGTATTAGGCAGCACTGACCTCAGTGATTCTTCAAGATGTGAGTCGTTGGTGTTAAGATGTGGGACTTATTCTCATGTGAGGAATGTGATTGGCCACATCTGATGCTTGTGATTACTGGAGCAAGACCCTGTTTGTAATTGGTGCAAATTCAGCCCTTCCTATGCCACATGTGTGCTATCTCCTTTTGACTATATAACCATCTACTCATTTGCAAGTTTTGGGTTTAGAGATATACTACTCTGTCAAGCCATGGTGCTGTGGTATTAGCTTAAACAAGTCTGCTCTTGAATGGTATTTGCTTGCTTGTTATTTTTTGTCAGCAGTAGAGTTGGTCAATTGATAGCTCACAGAGGGCTAGCAAAAGTGGAAGTAACAGTGAGAGGACAGTCGAAGAGTTCATGAGACCAAGCAGTGGAATAAATTGCAAGAGAAAAAGCATGGTGTGGAAGTTTGAATATACTTAGGCCATGGGAAGTGGCACTATTAGGAGGCGTGGCCTTATTGAAGGAGGCATGGCCCTGTTAGAGAAGTGTGCTAATGTGGGGTGGGCTTGGAGGCTCCAAAGCTCTAGCTGTGCCCAGGACTTAAGAGGGAGTCTTTCTCTGGCCACAGTCGCATCAAGAAGTGGAACTCTCAGCTCCTTCTTTAGGATCACACCTGTCTGACCGCCATCATGTTTCCTGGTGTGATACCAATGGACTAAACCTCTGAAACTGTAAGGCAGTCCCAATTACTCCTCACAACAAATGGAAGACCTAACTAAGACACATAGCATGTTGGAAGTAAACAGAATGTAGAAAGCCAAGACTGCAGAAGGCAGGGTGTGACTTCTGCTGTATTGGGAAGAGTTCTGAGAGCTACAACAGAGGTGCTGTGAATGCCAGTGGTATTGTCATGAAAGGCTTATGACTTTTCATCAGCTGCTGCCAACTGCTCTTTCTTTTTTTTTCTTTTTTCTTTTTGGATTAACAGATTTTTTTATTTGTGTTATTTTTTAATTCAATATATTCTTTATTTACATTTCAAATGATATCCCCTTCCCTGGACCTCCCTCCCTGAAAGTCCCATAAGCTGTCTTCCTTCCACCTGTTCCCCAATCACCCCCTTCCTGTTTCCCAGTCCTGGTATTCACCTACACTGCTGCACTAAGCCTTTCTAGGACCAGAGGTCTAGAAGGCCTTCTTCTTGGGCATCATTTGATATGTAAATTGTTTCTTGGGTATTTCGAGCTTCTGGGCTAATATCTGATTATTACTGAGTGTATTCCATGTGTGTTCTCTTGTGACTCGGTCACCTCACTCAGGATGACATTATCCAGATCCACCCACTTGCCTAAGAATTTCATGAATTTATTGTTTATAATAGCTGAGTAGTATTCCATAGTGTAAATATACCACATTTTCTATATCGATTCCTCCACTGAGGGACATCTTGGTTCTTTACAGCTTCTGCTATTATAAATAGGGGTGCTATGAACATAGTGGAGCATGTGTTCTTATTACATGCTGTAATAAGAACACATGCTGAATCCTATGGGTATATGCCCAGGAGTGGTATAGCAGGATCCTCCAGTAGTATCATGCCCAGTTTTCTAAGGACCCACCAGACTGATTTCCAGAGTAGTTGTACCAGCTTGCAACACCACCACCAGTGGAAAAGTGTTCCTCTTTCTCTACATCCTCACCGGCACCTGTTTTCTCCTGAGTATTTAATCTTAGCCATTCTGACTGATGACTAAGGATGTTGAACATTTTGTTAGGTGCTTCTCAGCCATTTGATATTCCTCAAGTGAAAATTCTTTGTTTAGCTCTGTACCCCATTTATTAATAGGGCTCTTTGTCTCTCTGGAATCTACCTTTTTTAGTTCTTTGTATATCTTGGATATTAGCCCTCTGTTGGATAAAGGGTTGGTAAAGATCTTTTCCCAATTTGTTGGTTGCCGTTTTGTCCTTTTGACAATGTACTTTGCCTTACGGAAACTTCGTAATTTTATGAGGTCCCATTTGTTAATTCTTGATCTTAGAGCATAAGCTACTGGTGTTCTGTGCAGGATATTTTCCCCTGTGCCCATGTGGTCAAGGATCTTCCCTAGTTTCTTTTCTATTAGTTTCAGTGTGTCTGGTTTTATGTGGAGGTCCTTGATGGTCCACTTGGACTTGAGCTCAGTACATGGAGATAAGAATGGGTGGATTTGCATTCTTCTGCATGCTGACCTCCAGTTGTACCAGCACCATTTGTTGAAAAGGCTATCTTTTGTTCCATTGAATGGCTGTAGCTACTTTGTCAAAGATCAAGTGACCATAATTGTGTGCGTTCATTTCTGGGTCTTCAATTCTATTCCATTGATCTACCTGCCTGTCACTGTATGAATACCATGCAGTTTTTTTTTTTAACACTATTGCTCTGTAGTACTGCTTGAGGTCCAAAATACTATTCCCCCAGTTCTTTTACTGTTGAATATAGTTTTAGCTATTCTGGGTTTTTTGTTATTCCAGATGAATTTGGAATTTCTCTTTCTAACTCTATGAAGCATTGAGTTGGGATTTTGATAGAGATTGCACTGAATCTTTATATTGCTTTTGACAAGATTGACATTTTTACTATATTAATCCTGCCAATCCAAGAGAATGGAAGATTTTTCCATTTTCTGAGGTCTTCTTTGCTTTCTTTCTTAAAAGACTTCGAAGTTCCTGTTATACAGATCTTTCACTTCTTTGGTTAGAGTCACACCAAGATACTTCATATTGTTTGTGGCTATTGTGAAGGGTGTCATTTCCCTAATTTCTTTCTCAGCCTGTTTATCCTTTGAGTATAGGAAGGCTACTGATTTGCTTGAGTTAATTTCATAACCAGCCACTTTGCTGAAGTTGTTTATCAGCTGTAGGAATTCTCTGGTGGAAATTTTGGGTCACTTAATTATACTATCTTATCATCTGCAAATAGTGAAAATTTGACTTCTTCCTTTCCAATTTGTATCCCTTTGACCTCCTTTTGTTGTCTAATTGCTCTAACTAGAACTTCAAGTACTATATTGAATAAGTATGGAGAGAGAAGGCAGCCTTGTCTAGTCCCTGATTTTAGTGGGATTGCTTCAAGTTTCTTTCCATTTAGTTTGATGTTGGCTACTGTTTTGTATCCAAATCAACAAAATCAGAAATGAAAAGGGAGAAATAACAACAGAAACTGAGGAAATTCAAAATTTTTTCAGATCCTACTACAAAAGCCTATACTCAACACAACTGGAAAATCTGGAGGAAGTGGACAATTTCCTGGACAGATACCATATACCAAAGTTTAATAAGGATCAGATAGACCATCTATATGGTCCCATAACCCCTAAAGAAATAGAAGTGGTCATTGACAGTCTCCCAACTACAAAAAGCACAGGACCAGATGGTTTTAGTGCAGAATTCTATCAGACCTTCCATGAAGACTTAACACCACTACTCTTCAAACTATTCCACAAAATAGAAACAGAATGAACACTACCCAACTCATTCTATTAAGCACAATTTTGCTGATAGAGAAAAACACACAAAGATCCAACAAAGAAAAAGAACTTTAGACCAATTTCCCTTATGAATATCAATGTAAAAATACTCAATAAAATTCTTGCCAACCAAATCCAAGAACACATCATAACAATCATTCACCCTGATCAAATAGGCTTCATCCCAGGAATGCAGGGATGGTTCAATATACATAAACCCATCAATGTAATCCACTACATAAACAAACTCAAAGAGAAAAACCACATGATCATTTCATTAGATGCTGAAAATGCATTTGACAAAATTTAGCATCCTTTCATGTTAAAGGTCTTGGAAAGAACAGGAATTCAATGCCCATACCTAAACATAATAAAATCAACTACTCTTTCAATTACTGATATTTCCAGCCAAAGAACTTACTAGCTGATGACTGTCAAGCACATTTGAAATTCATAGTAATATGTTTCTAATCTGATCACTCACTGTCTGGATTCTATAGTTACGAATGATAGTCTGTATTTCTCAGGTGCTGGAGGTACTAGGCTTCTGAGTTTGTTAACCCAACCTCCATCACTCATTCGCATAGGAGTTTCAATACTACTTTATGCCTAGTTAGAATTTAATCAGGTAAAGTAAATGGTCTCCATCTAGCTGCTTGAAACTTTGTAGGAAATTGTTCTTTCCTACTAACTTATATCCAGTCTGACACAAGTTATACTAAATCATGTATCAGTATAACTGTAACAATATTTTAAATATGCAAAAGCCCATGGAGCATGTCTTCTAGATCTATTCTGAAAATATTCCTGGTGAATATTCTAGTGTCATTTCATGTAAGTAAACAAAAATAAAAATAAAAAGGAGAAAATCATTTTATTTGAATACTGAACTACAAAACCAGTATCTCTTCATAACTTGTATATGCCATTCAAAAGCCAATGTTTATCAGTGAGTGTGAAAGAGAATTACCAATCCTATTCAACCAGAGGTAGATCTGATACTCTAGATCAGAGCAGATGGCAGATGTCACATAGTACAGTCAAAGGAAAAAAGTACATAGAAAGACATAGAGATGTCAATAGAGGTTTCAGTTCAGAGTAATGTCCAGGGAAAATGTACAATATATGAAATGAAGTCCTTATTGAGGACTATAAATCCTTGGTTTTAGCAGCAGAAGTAGTAATACACCTGCTTTGAGTTTTATTTAGTATAGTTTCGGGAAGCAAAAGACTTGGACCTTAATTGGAAATCAGACAGGCTCTTCATGTATGTATAGACAGCACATTCTCTGTTTCAGTATTAAGTATTTGAGTTAGGCATGCATTAACTGGTGTCATACCTAGCACTCTGATCATAAGAGCTCAATCTATATTTAGTAGTGTTTTTCTATCTCTAATACACAATCTTTTAAAATACATGGTTCAGAATAAAACCAGGTATTCCAAGATAATACAAGAATGCAACAGGCTATTTGTCACACAAAAATTATAGAGAAGCTATTTTTATAAATTAAAATACTGTGTCCAGGAATATACATTTCTACCTAGTAGCATTGCTTTTTAGAAAGCATATTATTTAAAAGGTGCACGGAGACAATAACAGCTATCAGCTAACAGGGCTCAGAACAGAAACATAAAATATCACAAAAGCCATTAAACAAATTAAAATTAAATTGTAAGAAGTTCATTTTTTAAAAGCCTGTCTGAAAACAGAAGATGCAAAAGAACATGTAAGTGAAATCAATTAAGAGAATTATGTTAATACAAGAAATTTATAATTAACAAAAATGACCATATAAATGCTACTGATTTGGAAGCAATAGGCATACATGCAAACCTCCAAAGTAAGAAGAATAACAACAACAAATATTTGTGTACATCAGTAGTAAACTATTTTGCAACCATGAAAATCGAAACTCACAAACCAAAAGGGCAGGCTGTGTTGTTCCCAGTGAAAAATGACCGAGAAAGGTTAACAATAAGATACAATGCAGGCAAGTTATTTGTCTTTTAACATAAAAGAATGAATTACTAGGCAACCAGATAAAATTATAAGGCAGCCATGCGTAAAAATCCCATCAGCATCTATTTCCCTGTAACCTTCATGCCACCGGTCAGTGGAACAGTGCTTGCCATGTATGGTAGAGTAGAGAATGGACCTCTCTTGTTCCACCAACTGCTGTGATGTGTGCAAAGGTTCCAACATGTTTGTTTCTTGAGTGGTTTTGAATATGATTATTCTTATTCATTCACTTGAGTCTTATTCTCTACCTCTCAAAAATTAAAAAGAAAATAATTGTTAAACTAAGTATTTGTTCTGAGTACTGGCTCTTTTCTGCATCACCTTGCCCCTCCTGGATCTTTCTTCACTTACCTTCTCTTCCCTTCCCCACTGGTCTCTTGCCTCTGACACCCCTGCTTTCTCCTGTGGTGTGTTTGTACCACAATCTAAGAACCACAGTTGCAAAAATAAAATTATGCAGTTGTCACAACTAACAGAAGCAGAGTAACTCAATTTCCTTCATTAACAGTTTATATTAAATATTTGTGATTTTATATGGTAATATGTTTTGTAAGTATTGGAAGGAGGGGCCTATCATGCTGTGATAAAATACCCGTGCGAAATCTGTTTTTGGGATAATGGGTTGACTTGTACATAAAGGGTTTACTAGGATCAAAATTCTAGGTCATAGATTATCATCAACCAAGGCAGTAGGAACTTGAAATGACTCTTCACATTGCATTCATACTCATGAAGCAGCAAGGAAAGGGTTAACACACACCCGTAAGTGTTTGGCCAACTTCACACTGACACAGGTCAGAAGGTACCTGCTCTGGTACCTTCAATAGGAGGCAAACATACACACCTGAACTGATGTAATCAAAATAATACTGTATAGATAAACCCATCCCATAGCCCAGCTTAACCTGGACTGTCCTTACCATAAGATTCTAGACTGTGTCACAGACAACTAAAATCAATGATTGGAAATATAATTCAGGTTTATTTTTTGTTATTGGTGACTCTTGTCTGTTAAGTTTCCTCTAGAAACTGAGTCTTTTTGCTTTTACATTAAGTTCACATTTGATAATATTTATTTTTTGAAATATTCATGACAATTTGACTTGTGTATTTACCACAGATCTATCTGATTTTGTTTTCTGAAAGCTGCTTAATCTATTCCTTTATCCTGCCTCTTTTTATAGATCAGAAATCAGGTTTAGAGGCTCACCATCCTTCTGACACTGCACACCTAGGGAATACTTTTCTCACATGCTCATTATGAAGGATTTCCTGAAGGACAAACTTTAGCTTATCAAGAGATGATTGGAAAAATTACAGCTTAAGGAAAAGGGAGGAACTTTGATTTTACCAGAGAGAATACACCATTGTCACATTGATATGAATGTCAGGAACCTAAATTGGAGAAATGTTTTATTTCTGCTTGTCAGGAGTTGATCAAGATAGAATAGTTCGGGCAAGGCAGTGGCTGTATCATAGATGCTTATGTCTCAGTTGTTCACTMTGTCCTGGGACAGAAAATTGCTCTTCATGAATAAGTCTGGAGGATCTACAATCTGAGCCCCTGGGAGAATTTGTAAGCAAGAGCAAGAAATCTCTTTAAATACATGTCCTGAGATGGAATAAAAATTATTGCAGTTCCTACTTCAGGAGCTTGAGGTTGAGAATTCACATCTTAACTGTAAGAGAATTGGAAAATTTAGCTTATGGTTTGGTCACCATGAGAGCAGATAATATAGAAACAATTCATTAAAGCTGAACTTGTTAATTAATACTGAATAGAAAGATATTGCAAGTGGGCTCATATAAATCCGTCCTACAATTTAATTAAACCAGTAACACAAACATATCTGGGAGTATGGAGGAAAAATTAGGATACACGTGTCTGATGAACTTAAATGCAAAAATAAATCTTGAAGGAAGGAGAACAGAAGGCAGGATGTAGAATAAACATGCATATTTCTTTATTTATTGGTATTAAATGGAAAGTAAAGGAAACGGTTWGTCTTACTAACCTAGAAATAGATGTGCATATGGTTCCTGATATATGATTTGATATGAGTTTTTAAAGTTTCTGATGCAGCAATATGCATGCAGTACAGATTATTCTTCAGATTTTGTTTTGTCCTAGTTGTTCATAATAGGGTAATGCAGTCTTGTAGTGTGGGGCAGTGGTAGTGAGCTGCATCTCCTAGATAGCCAGACAGTCGCTAATATAAACAATCAATCCTCTTTAGTGTCACTAAGTTGGGCTGTTTGGTAGGCTCTATGCTTAGCTTTAATAGTCAATTTGACACAGTCTAGCAGAACCCAGCCAGAAAGTCCCATTGAAGGATTTTTGTCAATCAGGTAGGTCTGGGGGTGGGAGGGGGCTGTCTTAGTTAATGCCATGAGAAGAGCCAGTCTGCTGTGGGTGGCAGTATCCACTCAGCAGGGGCATCTCCATCTGTAGAAGGATGGGATAATCAATCTGCTACAAACAARACAGCAAGAAAATATGCATTCATTTCTTCCTACCTTTGACTGTGAATGTGGCATGTCTACTTAGTTGCTCCACATGTTGCTTCTTTGTAAGAATGGGCTGTAACCTGAATCTGTGATCCAAAGTAAGCCTTTTCTCACCAAGTTGCTCTGGCTAAGGTTTTATATCACAGCACCAGTAATGAAACTAAATAGCATGTACATATTAAAAAAACTTGCAATTTATGATATTTTTAACCTTATGATAGCTTATCTCRTTATAACTCCATTGAACACTGAGTGGCATCTGGAGAACTATGTTTATGGTAAAATGGTAACATTAAGAATGCTTACTATTACTATTACTTACTATTACTACTACTTAATCTAGCAGCGAACCATTGGACTGAGCGCAAGGGTGGGGTGGGGGGGCGGGGGTCCCCAATGGAGGAGTTGGAGGGTGGATTGGAGAAGATAAAGGGGTTTGCAGCTCATGGGAAGAACGACGATGTTGGCCAACCAGATACCACAGGGCTCCCAGGGACTACGTCATTAACCAAGGGAAACAGATAGTTC
>BDUI01001527.1:84910-103081 GCA_002335545.1 Apodemus speciosus | reverse complement strand
GTAGCTAAGAATGATGAGCACTACAGACGTTAACTCCCCTGCTCCGACTCGGATGCTGGATCCCAAGAATCTCGTGTACCCTCCCTTCACAACCACCTGACCAGAGGAAGGGCATTCTCTACTCGGTGTAGAACTTTATTGTGACTAAATGCTTCGAGGAGAAAAGTCTCTTAGGTGCCAGAAGCAGTAAGTAAATACAGCTTAATAAGACTGAGGACTTGGGATTATTAGAGGAGGCTGAGCTTTTACAAGACTGCAGAGTGCTCAGTTTCTAAAACTACTGACGGACACATAATTGCACTAGCAGTGTAGCTCAATGGTAGAACCCTTGCCTGACATGCATAATGGTTAAATCTTAATTTACCAGTTAGTTGCTTGCTAAAACTTATTAATGGGCCTGCAGAAATGACTTGGTGGCTAAGAGCTCACCCAGAGGGCCTGGGTTCTATACCCAGCACCCACGTGGCAGGTCACACTGTCTGCAATTCCAATACCAGGGCATCTGGCAACTTCTCACACATGCAAGCAAAACACCAATACACATAAAATAAAAGTAAATCTTTTTTTAAAACTACTTATTCATGATAGATCACTATGACTTTTAAATATATAATATTCAAAACTTGAACAAAAAATTTTTCCATTCTGATCTTATGCATGTGTAAATGAAAAATCAGATTGTGGCAATCCAAATAAATTCTCAACCATGCATACAGGAACGTACTCAGAAARGTCTCATTATTAACAGATGCATGGTGTATACTTTTAAAGTTATAATTTAAATTTATAAATTTTTGTAGCCAGATAAAATAATATAATCAAGTATCAAGCATGAAAATGTTACATTAGGTTAAAATTGTGACAGAAATAAAGAGGCCTAGGTATGAATAATACAAAATTTCTAAGAGAACTTCATTTTTATTAAAAAATGTTAGCTACCAAATTGCTGTTTACATTGAATATTTTAAAAATTCATGTTAAAATGTGTGGAAATCATCGCCTTCGTAACTATTAAAAATGAAAAATGTATGTCAATTTAAAAATGTGTAAAGTGATAAATCTAGTTTCTCCAAAATACTAAGACTGCAGGTAAGAGCTTAAAGACAGCATACATTCATAGCGTTAGTGGTCTGCTTTTTCTACTGAGGGACTTCCAACTTGTCCACACACAGGAGTGATTTTTAAAGCTGTCTTTCTGAGACAAGTCTTTCAACACTCCRAAAACAGTAAAATATCTTATGTCTTCTTTGAGTTCTTTCACATTCATTTTAGACAATCCAGCACTATGGTAGTTTGGAAGGAAATGGACTACCCAGTCAGAACTACATTCTCTGAAGTGGGTTACAAACTTTAAAAAAGTCACCCTAAGAAACTAGTCTAGTGACKACAATGGTATAGTGACATTTTACACTTGGGTATTAAAATTTTTGGGTTGTAGCCCAGTAAATTTACTCCTGCATTTTAATATTTCTTTCTTAATAATCCATCACAATCTGGACAGTTGTTTTTCATCTAAGATAATATTCTAGTCAGTGCCTAGCCCATACATTAACTCTTGGCAGTTGGTGCATCAGTGGACTCAGTATGCTGAACATTTTATAGTCAGTGTCATTTTAGTGAGTGCTGAGTGGGCATCCTGATTCTCAAGCTTCTACTGGAGATTTATTGAAGTAGAATGGTTGGTTTTAGTAGATGCAGCAAAGTAACTCCTTTAAAAAAAGTTGAAACAGGCTGTTCATTTCCCTAAACCTTCTCACTGTAGAAAACAGACAGGCTTTTGACTTATCTACAATTCCAAGGCACAACACATATACCCACACACTAAAGGCTTGGCTTAAGGGCTACCCTAATGGGACCATTCTGATTTTCTTAGAGCTGGATCACCCTCTTCCAGCATTTGTTTAAATTTTATCTGCAGTACGTACTGGACTACCGACTCCTGTTTCTCTTGCCTGGCTCTTACCCCTGGCTGTGGAGTCCCAAAGGCAACAGAACGTTTGTCTGGCAGGTAGTCGGCCCTCCTTACTCAACAGTCACGGCAGTTTCTCAATACACATTTCAGTTATAGTTGTGATGTTTCTCTTCTGGGCCATCTGTCTCTGGTTTTGTACAGACCTCACCTACATTGATAATATTTAGAAGTAGCCACAACTCCTTAGAAACGCTACACCCTAAAAACAGTTTGGCTAATAGCAGACTGCTAGGAGAAAAAAAAATAATGCCCCTTCCTATTCTACAGTCCTAGGGCAGTTAATTATGAAAACGGTGGATTCTGGCCAGTGCTGGCCATCAGATCTCCACCTTGCTTATTTTAGCCCTTCCCTTCCTGTTTCTCTCCGTCAAGGCCTAAGGGGCCTAGAACAAGAATCAGTCCTACTGAAGTAGAACCTGCCTAAGCAAAGGAGGGCACTGATCTGACCCACACCAGACCCACACATTCTCACCAGTCCTTCAGCCTCACACTGTTCTCTTACAGTGTTCAGTCAAACAGAGAAATGAACACCGTCACTGTTTTCCTTGGGCTGTATTTCAGATGTGTAAGAGGTACAAACTAAAGGAAAACAATGCGATTTAATTACACAAAGCTAGAGTTGCTCATTCTATAAACAACTACAATTTAACCTATGACAGGCAGCATCTTGGTGATATGTATGAAAATAGTTACTATGCCTTACTTTCCTCAAAACCAGTACTATCCCATGCTTTTCAGTGGCATGACAGATGTGTAACTGGTGCAGGCACAGTATTTTTTTGCAGACAGGGTTTTTCTATTGCAGCTGTCTGTTCTGGCACTTATTCTTAAGACCAAGCGGGCCTCAAACTYCACCTGCCTCTGCTTCCCAAGCTCAGGCACAGTGTTTACATTGTAATATTTTTAACAAAAAGTTTAGGGGTTCAGTGGTTATATTCAGTTTAATTGGTGCTATGCAATGCTATCAGCCTTCAATCCAACCTGGAAGAAAAAGGCTGTGGTTATTAGCTACCAAGCATAAATAGCAAAGAAGAAATGTCATAGGAGTTGTGCATTCTAAGGAAATTGCTTAGTAGACTTACCTCATACTCAACTTACRATGATTTGCTTTCCTGACCTATTCCTGACATCATCTCTCCCTTACAGAGCAGAGAGAACTGGAATAAAGCCTGAAGATAAATTCTGCAAAACAGATAGGAGTTTCATGGGAACCAAGACATTCCAGAGTAATTTGAATGATAAGATAACCAGCTCGAAGGATACAAGTATCCTTTTAGGAATGTCAAAGTAGTGGAACAAGAATGACAAAAAACAGAAGCAGCTTCACTTGGCTATAATTAATTTGCAGTGGGTGGGAAAGGCAGGCACCAAGCCAGCATCACCACTTCATAAATAATAAGCCTTGGTGGTAATGTTGTGAAAGACATATAGTAAGGTTGCATCAGTGCGGTCAAACATCACTAAATGGGTAGCACTGTCTGGAAAAGTCTAGTTAGGAAGACATCATCCTACAACTTGATCCACAATACTTAAAGCATACAGCACAGCAGTAATCTGGGATATAAACACTTGGGACAAGGACTTCTTTTATGCAAGTAACATGTGCGTAGAAAGCCCTAACAATACTAATATAAGAGGATAGCCTGTCCTTTTATCAGCTAGTATCTCAGTAGGACTACTACTAGAAGCATACCTTTATATCTATATTCTGTAGCTTTTTGATCAACCATATTGCTTACAGATTATAGCTGTGCAGCCAGGAATTGAGTGTTATGGTATTTCCTACTATATAGCAAAGGAAYTGAAAAGTAGAAATRAGCTGTTTAAGAAGAAGAATGTTGGGGGAATGCTGGAAAGATGCCTCAGTGGTTAAGGGCAGCAGCTGTTCTTCCAGTCTCTCTTCTCAGCACCCATATGGCAGCTCGCAACTGCCTGTAGCTCCAGTCCCAGATATGACACTCTCACACRGACATAACATGCAGACAARACACCGACGACTGTAAAGTAAATCATCTCAAAATRTATTCCTGAAAAACAATGTYAGAAATTGCTTGCCCACTGCCCCCCTTCTCTCTCTCTTTTCAGATGTTCATTATGTTGGCAGTGTCTCCCTTCAGGAGAAGCAATCAGTGAGCCAAGATGACTAATATATACAATGTCTTTTTCTCAACTTCTTTAAAAGGGGCGAAAAGAATTTTTCCTAGGATGGGAAGTTAAAAYGCTTGATATTCCAATTACTCACTACTGAATAAAAACTGACAAGATCTATATACACATAAAACGTCTCGCCCTGATTTTCAGGGAAGAGGATCACAGAAAACTAATGAGAAATTTGTGCAAATAATGTATTTCACTTTCTATAGGAATTGTGGTTTCAATTATGGTCTCCAGTTCTTTGAGAATTTTAATGTTGGTAATTGATTTCTCATTGAAGGAGCAAAAGCACTGTATCCAGCAGTTTACAGATGGCAGAAGTGAAGTCGATGTTCCGAGAAGTCCTTCCCAAACAAGGTATATCTCACAAGGGGTTGGGTCATGGGCTACTGGAGACTTACAAGGGGATGGACTGTGACACAGCTAATAGCTAAGTATCTGCACTATGCTGGCGTTTGCCTCATCTATTGTACACTCCCACGTTATTCATGAGGAAGCTGTAAAACATTCTAACTTTTCCCAATAAAGGAAAATGTGGAAATTAAGTGCTGTTTCTTATAACTAGAAACCCTATACTCAGTGCAGGTACAATGTCAAACTGTCAAGTGGAACGCCAAGGAAGAGTCAAAGTTGGGGAAAGTAGCCTAAACCAGACTCAGTAAGCTAACCAGGGTAAACCATTCGTAAGTTAAGCATTCATGTTAAATAATGCACCTTGCTATATGTTTATATTGTATATACTTCCAATTAAACATTTGGCCTAAACAGCTATGTCATATAGCATTGGAAGAGTCTAGCATCCCAGTCCAGCTCCTGTTGCCTGACTCTGGGCTGTAGAGAACCGTGGCTTGTGGGCTGCTTTGTCAGTCTAGAACAGAAACTTTTTTCACTGACAGTAAGATTTTAGACTTACATTCTAATTGCAAATCTAAATCGCCARATATCTTCCTCAAATTAATTTCTTATTTCTTATTAATAGGGCAGTTGTCTGTGGAAGATGTAACCACAATGGTGCTGTGTAAACCCAAGCTCTTACCCTTAAAATCTCTGACTCTGGAAAAACTGGAGAAAATGCAGCAAGCAGCACAGGAGACAGTCCGCCAACAAGAAATGGCAGAAAAAGACAACCAGCAAATAACCCCYTAACCGCTACCCCATTTTAACCCCTAACTGTTCAGTAGAAACTATTCTGCACCTGTAAGCTAGAAATACTTAAACTGGACATTCAAAATTTTAGAACACAAAATTTGGGTGTTTAAACATTGGTTTATGTTAAAAGGAAAACTTTGAACTAAGTTTTATGGAATTTTGAAAGTTTTTAAATTATAAATTTCTCACCTTACATACCATACCTATTGTTATRAATGTAAGACATTAAATGCATCTTTTATGGACAAAGAACTTATTAGAAACCTGAATCTGAAAATAAACTCTAATGTGGATATATTGTTGGGCTTGTACATTACCCAAAAATAAACATAACCAGTTGTGTGCGTCATGTTCACTCACTGCAGTGTGGCCTGACCAGTGACAACAGTGACAACTAACTGGTCTTTAGGAGACCTTCAGCTACAGACCAAAAGCTCAGGGAACTAAGCTCCTAATTACACTAATTTTAAGATAGAATTACATAACTGCTACTCAAGTACCAAATACAAAAACCTGAAAATGCTTATTATAGCAAAAAAAGTCAAGTAATTTGAGCCTAAAAGAGTCAGGAAGTTTGAATACTAAAGTGTTTCTTTCTAAAAGATGATACCTAACCCTGTAGCCAANAAAAAAAATAAAGAAAAGAAAAACAATAACAAAAACAAAAAAAGAAAAAAAACCTGTGCTGGCAACTCTTACAATTGAGATCTGTTCCTGGTAACACTAAGACTGACTGTAAGAGTTGCTGTGCTCAGTAGCTCTCGGGCTTAAGACGGCCTCCATCTCCTTCACTTACAAAACGCTTTCTTCCCCTGTAATGAAAAGAACAAAAAGCACTTAAAAATATGACTTATTGGAAAACATTGAACCTTCAGTTTTCAAAGGGTTTTCTGATTAAGGCCAGTGTGTCTGAATTCTTTTTTTTTTTTTTAACCCACTAGACACATTAGATGTTTTATAAAACATCAGATAACAAACACGTGTGAGTAGCTAGGAAAAATGCATAATTACTAATGAACTTCCTTCGTCTACTTGGAGTTATTAATAAAAGTTAAAATAAAAAATGAAGACATTTTACTTAGACTTTAACATTTATTTCTACCTTATTTGAAAGCAGGTGAGCCAAACAAACTTTAAACAGCAATGACAGTTAGGAAAGACACAACWATMTCCATGTTTGGCCACCAAGATGGTTCAGAGCAAGTAAATGCTCTTGCCAACAAGCCAGATGACCAACCTGGGACCCACATGGTCAAAGAATGAGCTCCCACAGCTGTACTGACCTCCATATATGTGCCATGACATAAGCACACAAATCCACATAGAACAAACAAATTCATGTTAACAAATAAGATGGCCAAATACCTGATTAATACATAATTTCTCTGCCTTAGTAAAGTCGAGATGTTGAGTGTAGACAACCAAATAACAATCTACTTTCTTCTAACCTATATACGCCCCATTTGGGGATTCTTCACTGTCATTTGARACTCAGGAACCCCTTTCTCTACAACTGTCCAGCAACCTACATCAGTAAGTGCAAAGAGACCTGTTTCCYTTGTTCTCTCTTCACTTACCAACATGCATAAGCATTCATGATCACAYATAATGTACACTTAGCACAGAAAAGCAAAAATGTAAGAGGCTACAAGTCAAAAGGTTTTGGTATTATACAACTATAAGAACTCTTCAAATGACTCTTCTGAATAAAGCCCCAATAAAGATACGGGACTTTCAAACACAAGCTTAAGAAAAACACTTAAAAAGCAAACAAGGTCCTGAGAGAAACTTACTGTATTCTTGAACAAGAAGGCTGGGGCCTGACTACATGTGGAGCACACTGAAGCGGTGAAGAACTAGAAACCTGCCAGGGCGGAAGCTTCACTGATGCGTTTGCCACAACGGCTAGCCAACAACTCCATTCCAGACATTTCTACACATTTTCCACTATCATCTTCTCTTAGTGTCTAAACTTTTTAGAACAAGGAAGCCTACCTAGAAATACTTTTTCTGAGAGTCTTTGCAAAACAAAAATACTCAAAAATTTACATTTTTCAGACTTAAAAATCTATATAAAATATAGGTTTGGCTCCAACTATATATTTAACTTATTACATTATAAGCTTATTGACTTTAAGGGGAAAGAAAAGCCCTTATCAACTCTCAAGTTACATCCTAAAAGTACAAATATAATTCCCTTCAAAAAAAAATCACTCCCACTTGTAGTTTGAAGCCACTACTGAGCACATCAGAGTACATTAGACCTTGAAGTCTAAAAAAGTCTGAATTCAAACTTTGCCTATACAATGTACTAGTTGTGAGACCTTGAAGGTTCACTACAAAGTCCCCAAATTTCTCTGTTCCTGGTGAAAATACCGACTCTGAAATAACATTTAGCACATCCTAGGAACCATGTATGCTAAGGAGTTAGTTCCCTYCAAATGGCAGCSCTGTCTACAAGAGGACRCACACCACGCTTGYTGCTCTATAAACCCTAAGCACKTGGTCGTGGMTCTTCACCTCCAGGCACATCCAGAYGGACACTGTTTCTCAGAGCCAGAATGACAAACAGCTACCTTAGCTCCCCAAGGATCTCGTTCAACATTTTTTCGATGAGAAAGTATTATAAAATACCTTGATGGACAAAGGTCTCGGAGTTGTTTGGAAATTATTCCAGCCTGAAAACATTCTTCCACAAATCTCTCAAGCACAGAGTATGAGTGTGGGACATCCAGATTAATATCTGGAATCTCATTGTAAATTCTCTCATAACCCTAGGGATTTAATTACATATATAAATTACATATATAGATTATTTATATATAAATTATATATAAAAGTACATATTACATATGTAACTGTTAACCTGTGGAACAGTGTAGGCCATGAAACAACCCACCACTATACCATAAACTCACAGTGCTATCTGGGAAAAAAAAGTCATATATGAACCTTGAAAATAATGTATACTTGCCTTCTTTAAAAGTTCTCAAACGAGCTCCAGGCACAAGTCAGACTACCTGACTACTGACTTCCCCATCTACACTTAACTATCTTGTAGAAAAATATAATTTCGCCAACATTTCAAAAAACACAATTTTAAGTAGAAAAATGCAATTTAAATGTTTCATCTAGATAAAAAAAAATGCATTACGCAAACTGGACAAACATTCTTTAAAAGAAAAAAACCCCGAACTGTTATTTTCCAAAAATATAAAGAGCTAAAAAAAAAAAAAAAAAAAAGAATCTGTAGGCATAATTCTATATATTACACGTTCCCTAAAAGAAAAGTTTCATTAACAATTATTAACTTATTCAATCATATAGTTGAGGGAGGCAGATACCTTTTAAAAACATATTTAAAATAATGTCATACATACTCTTTTCATTTGGTCTATGGTAATAGTAGAAGATCGCCACAAAGATTTTAATAAATCTAAAATCATCTTGAACGCACTTTCTCCAGTTGACTCTAAAACCATTACAATGGCCTAAAATTTGAACAGAAAAGAGTAAATAAGTTTTGGTAATTGACATGAGAAACTGGTCCTAAGAATGCATCCAATCCCTCCTCTAACATGTAGTGATTATACAAACTTAGAAATTACTTTAATATTTTTAAGGAAAAAACTTTATATTATTTAAAAAACATCGGTTACCGTGGTGTAAAGGGAAAACTCGGAGCCCCTCCGGTGTGAGAGTGTGGCCTTACCTCATACACAAGCTCATGGTGAAAATGAGGGACTTCCAGTTCCTTCAGGCAGTGCTCAGCTTCAGATATGTCTCCAGAGAGTAAATACTCTTTAAGCAGCATATCGATCTATTAGATTTAAAAATTGAAATGTCAGAATTCCTAATTYTTAAAAGATGTGTACTTTCTTAAATGATATATTAACATTTGCACCAATATTGAACATAGGGATCTGGCAGAGTGCTGTCATAAAAGAACTTTCTCATAATTAAAAGTAAACTCCCAGGCTTCAAGTGGTTCAGCAGCTGGTCTTCCAAGGAAKCTCTAGTATCTCCAAGTAGGTTTGATAATATGAATGACCTTGCTTGTGACTATAATGCTCCAATGTTATTAAAAACAAGAAATGTAGGGGCTGGAGAATTGGCTCAGCAGTTAAGAGCATGCACTGCTCAGCAGAGAACCTAAGGTCAGTTCCCAGCACCCATTTTACATGGCTCACAGCCACCTGTAACTCCAGCTCATCGGATCCTGCAGTTCTGTCCTCCATGGACACCCTAACTCATATGCACATACCTACACACATATATATATATACTTAAAATAAATCTTTAAAAAGAATAGACAATTTTTAATGCCACTAGAGGGCACTAACTTAAAGTCTAGTCACTTTTAGAATGCCACAAAACATCAAGATGTTCTCAATGCAATGGAAGGCCAAAAGTAAGGAGATAATGGGGCGTGTTACTACAAGGGCAAGAATATCTACAGTTCTTTTTTCTCTATAACTGAGGATTTGTAACTCAGTATCTAGAAATGTTCAGTGAGAAAAGAAGAGATGGTTCAGTGCTTAAACACACACTGGTTGATCTGCAGGACCAAAGCTCAAGCCCTGGCACCCACATGGTGGTTAACGACCATCTATAAGGTCTGAAGCCCTCTTCAGGCCTGTGCGAGCACTGCACACATGTAGCACACAAACTTAGATGCAGGCAAAACACCCAGCCAAACAGTAATTTGAAAAAAATAAAAGCATTCAGTAACTGAGCCGGAGAGACGATTCCTGATTTCTAACTAGAACTTGTAGGCTATCATTTATGGCTGTAGAGAAAAAATGATGAGTGCTTTTTGTTTCTCAGCAAATGGGTTCAACTAAAAATAATCTTCCTTACAAATTTTCTGAGAAAGGGATATTTGTATCTAGTGGCATTAAGTGAATTTTGTCTGGATGAATAAAATTATTTTATCTAAATATCCTCTACTTCAACTTCTATAATATCTTCATAAAAGGTAAAGTAAAATTTTACCACTAAACGATATTCTAATTAGAAATTGTTTTCTTTTTGTTTTGTGTTTGTTTTTTATGTATTTGAGGCTGAGGAAATGGCTCAGTAGTGAGAGTACCTGCACTGCAAGCATGCAGCTGGACGTTTCAAAGCCCACCACTCACATAAGAAAACAAGCCAGGCACAGCTGTGCATCAATAATTCTAGCACTGCTGGCCAGAGATAAGTAGATCCCAAAAGCTCACTAGCCACTAAGTTAAGACAAAATGGCCAGCTTCTAGTTCAGAGAGCGACCCTATGTCAACACAACGCAGTGGAGAGTGGCGGGAAGACACCTGGCGCCCATGCATGTGTACAGGCACATAAACACACGCCTCATATGCTGAGGGCACCACAGACCATGCACACACTCACTAAGCACATACACAAAGAATAATGCAAATGGATGTATTTTTTAATACAAGACATTTAATATTTGAAGTATTTTTACTGAAACTACAATACTGGTTACTTAAATGGTATCTGTAGTGAAACATGGGCTGAAGGACAGCTCAGAGGCTGGCCGCACTTGGGGCTCTTGTGGAGGAGGAGGACTCAGCTCCCAGCACCCACACAGGGGCTGACAATTACCCCTAATTTCAGTTCCAAGGACTCCATAGCCCTCTTCTGGCCTCCACATGCATGCTGCACAGACAGRCAGGACGCATACATAAACATAAGTCTATTTAAAAAATACTTATTTTTTCAAAAGTGAAATTAATGTTCCCCATCAGATTCAATGCATTTTTCCAAATGATAAATTATAAAACCACATGAACATTTCACTTGACCCTCGCTTCTACTTAAATGAGTATGCAAAACAATGTCATATACTTTATTTCCACTCTCTTTTTATTGAAAGATAATTCACATACTCTTAAGAGCTTATTAATTCCTCAACATATAACCTTCRGAGAGTATTACCATATTAATAACATTGTCTGATTCTCCATAAATGTGGCATCTTATTTTAGTATATGAGTTGAATTTCCTTTATTTTCATCATATTCTATTTTTATGCTATTAAGATTTTCATTTCTGACTGTTCATTCAGCCCTAAAGTATGGTGAACTGAATTTCACATATTGATCTTGTTTTATGAAAATTTGCTAAACTATTGGCTAATAGTGTGGTTTGGGTTTTTGGAGTTCTTTTGTGAAATCACCTGGATCCTCTCATCTACCTATCACTTCGTCTAAGAGCAGAGCTAGTTCTAGATCTTCCTTCCAGTCTGGATGCCCTTTATTGGACTTCCTTGCCTAATATCCCTAGCATATTAACACACATATAGATTTTTTCAAATTTTTAAAAGATACTGCAGTCATGACCTAGCATGTCTATTCTAACATTAAGTAAGAGCAAAAATGGTAATTTCTCTAACTACCCATCTGAACTATTTAACACTTGTATGTATGTGTGTGTATATATATACACACACACACATATGTATCTATATGTATGTATGTACACACACAAACATATATGAATGAGACTGAGGAAACAGCTAATTAGTCAATTAATCAGTCAATTAAGTGCTTGCTATGCAAGTTTAATGACCTTGGTTTGACCTTCGTAACCCATGTAAAAATCTGGGTGTACGATGCTTATAATCTCAGTAATAGAGGCTCACCGTCCAGCCAGCCTAGCTCATAGGTCTCAGTGAAAGACTGTCTCAAAAAGCAAAGTGACATTTCTATGAAATAAGACTTGAGGATGACCTCTAGAGACAAGCACACATGCACAGACACACACACACATGCACACGCACACACACATGCACACACACRCAAACATGTACACACACAAAACAATCAAAATAAGAAGAGAAGGAAAGCACTAAAGCCAGCTCATAGCTCCAAAGCTCCTGCCTGCAGTCTCGAGATCTGCAGTTAGACATCACAGGTTTCCACTCRCTACAGARCAAGAGAGAATCCACAGGAAGAGAATCTCCCATTTTAATGCAATAACTCGATTACTTATCTTCTTTAGCAGAGTACGCATCCTTGTGAAGCTCTGCCACTCTGATCCACTCTGATGCTCGTAATTCCTACCTTATAATTCAGGACTAYTCAAATTGCTCACATAAATAACATTCATTAAATAATTACAAATAATCTCCCCTCAGCTGCATTTTAAGACTAAATACTACTATAAAAAAGATTTCAGGCATTAGAGTTCACGTGAACACAGACTTCTTATAATCACTCATTCCTTAGATGTTCACAGACAGACTTCTTATATTCATGAAAGATCTAATAGTCATGCCATTAAATCACAAAACAGGATAAAACAGCAACAATTACCTAATTTTTCTAATTCATAAATTATTCAGAATTTTACTTGCAAATATATGACCACATTGAATTCCTGCCCACAAAAAATACCATCTTGTAGTTGTTCTGCTGTTTTCTCTTGCAAACGACTCTCAGTAAGTACCTCTTTAACAAGGTGATTGACAGGCTGCTGCCCACCTCCGGACCCCCACACACTATCYTTGCGCTTGCCACCTTTAGACATACTCAGGAGCACAGTAGCCTTATCCAGAGCAGCTCTATCAAAGAAAAAAAGAAAAATTTCATTATAATACACAGACATGCATGATGTTTACCACCTTATCAATAAAGTTTGTAAAACTGTGTATGTATTGACAACTTTAATGTTACAAAAAAATATGTAGTTTTTGAAAATAACTTTTCAAATAAAAAATAGGTATTTTAAAAAATATTTAATATTCTCATATTCTTTTACAACCACTTCTCATCAAAATACATTGTAAAATAATGGTTATGTAGCCAGGAAGGAACATAAATTCACATGTAACTTTTCTATTGATTCACATCTTCCCACCCAGGAAGATCTTCCTACCATGACCTAATATAGCCCCTTGAAATTAATATCTGTGTCTGGGGAAGCCTGAGGTCTGGCTGTCTACATCAGCCTCCAGGAAGGATAGGAATGTCAAGCAATGAGCTTGGCTTCTAATCATTAAACCAAAGAACTGTCCAAACCAGAAGGTACCATGGACACTACACATTCAACACTTTCATTTTACAAGTAGGGAAACTGAGGCCCAGAGAAGGGAGAYKTMCAAAAAGGGAATGTCCTAATTTAACTCAGAACTTCTGCATTTTTATTACTGCTCCCTCCTATTATACCACAGCAACACCTTTTAACAACAAAGAGCACATAAGGACAAATACACGCTCACAATGTCCGATTCATGTGCATGTCATTTTACAGGATATTGTAGAATTTCTCATTTTGAAATTCTAAGTAGAAAAAATAATTTACTTACCTAGCCTGTACACAATCTACGGTTCCTTTGTAACTATCAATATAGGTATTACATAAGATTCCATCTCCAACAGCTCTAGCAATAAACTGGCCCACCAACTATAATAAGAAAAAAAAAGAGAACTATATAAAAAAACTAAAATAAATCTTTCTTAGGACACAATTTTGAAATGCATAAATGATAAAAACACACTCAATACCTCAAACACATGTTGAGCTATGCAGAGGCACCTGTGTGCTAAGCATGGTGCACACACCTTTATCCTGCCCTTCCAGTGCGGGCATGTGCAGAAGCCCCGTGCGCCCTGCACCAGGCACTCTCCTTTACCACTAGCGTGACCGTGACATGCAAGTCCCTGCCATCAGGACGGGAAGGCGCCTGTTAGCTCACTACATAATCCCCAGCACTCTGCACMCTGCCTAGTTCTCAACACACACTCAGTAATATCTGTTAGAATGACCTGAAAGTCAAGGAAAAACCTCTCCTCTTCAATACCCATAATGTTTTCTCAGCTAACTATAAAATATGTTATGGATAAAAGTTTTGCACAAATAAAGGTTCATTAGAAAATCTGAAACAACTCYAGTGTCCAGCAGTAAAGTACACACAAGCAGTGCATGCAAAGCAAGGCACTGGAAAGTCAACTCTGCAAAGCAGTGTATGCGGGAAATCCTACTTTCTAATTAAATAAAGGTAAAATGACACTAACAACAAGTAAACTAGAAATAAAAAAAATAGTTATCAAAAGGTTTGTGTGGAGGTTCCTTCATGACCTTTCTTCATTTTGGATTTTATTCAGCAAAAATTCTATAATTAATATGAACTCAGATGACCATTTAAGTATGTATAAATATAGGGGAAGGGAAATAAATCCATTTTTGACTCAAAGAAACTGCCTGTTACAGAAACAACATTTAGAAAACTCAATTTTTATGCAAATGTTAATAAATAGCAATTACATGTTTTCAAAGTTACAAAAGCGAACAGTAAGAACTGTTTTAAAAAAAAATCCCACCCAAGTAAGTCAGTATCTGTTATACCAACATAGTGTCTTTAAAATTCTTAGCTAGTAAAATAATGTTCACATAATGAACCTGTGAGCAGAAAATACAGGTATTAGATATGACCTAACATCTATGCAGACTGGATAGAAAGGTTCTTCTCATCTCATCAAGGTCTACACAGGTCATAGCTCAGAGGCAGGGCACGTGCCACCATGTGGGTGGCCCTTGGTTTAATACAAAGTACAGAAAATAAAAAACAAAGTTTGGGGAAAAGACCTAAAAATGTCCAGAGCTATTTCCGTATGGTAACTGTGGGCCATTCCCTCACAACTGTTGTAATTTGCTAGGAGTGTGTACATGTAGGAGACAAAAGAAAGGCCCGAAAAGAAAATGACACAAACCTGTGGTGCTCTAGGAGTGTCCAAGGCTAGCTCGGGGAGATCCTTCAGCAACTTGTCAAATGACTTTTCCACATCATTTGTGCTCATCACTGTTCCACAAAGGTCAGAAAGTAGCTTGGATGTCATTTCCCGGTGGCTGGCCTTCCCCTCCAAGGCTAAGGACACAGCCAACACTGGCACACCACTCTTCATCTCCCCAAGGTTTAAGTCTCTTAGCATCTCCTGTGTGAAAGAATGAGAATATCTCCTGACTCTAGCTCAGCCGTGCTCCTCCTCTAGCTTTGCACCCTCCCCCTCATCTTTAGAGACACCAGCACTCATGCTAGGCTTGCAGCAGTGACAGGAGCTTCACCTGCCTGAGCATCAGTAGATGTTGAGGGTATGAAGAGCAGTGTGGACAGTCCGTTCAACAACAACTAACAAATCCTCTACTTCACAATCCACTGAAATTATTTCTACAATTTGTGGAAATGACCATTTGTGGAGACGTTTATTTTATATTACAAACTGTTTATATAGTCTAAATATTTTCTCCTGAAGACGGGTTTGRTAGCACAAGCCTTAAGTCCCAGCTCTGGAGAGGCAGAGGCAAGCAGACCTCAGAGTTAAAGGCCAGCGCCTGATCTTACACAGTGAGTTCCAAACCAGCCAGAGCTACATAAAAAGACCTCACCTCTTCTTAAAATGTTTGCTTTATTCTTTCATGTGAACATAAAGTGGGATCGTCAGTGTTTAAGTGGGATTAATGTTTTAAATGATGGAATAAAAAATTGTCCATTAAAGCACAACAGTACCTAATATTTACTAACTACGCAAAAAGTTTATCAGGCATTATACCACCCCATTTAATGCTCACAATAATCCAATCCTTGCAGTCATATATAGTCTTAGAGTCAGGGTTCCAACTCTAACTTGGTTACTTAACACTGCCTACTTTGACAGTTTCCGTGAGATTTTTTTTTTCTTTTTTTGGCTTTTTTGAGACAGGGTTTCTCTGTGTAGYCCTGGCTGTCCTGGAACTCACTCTGTAGACCAGGCAGGCCTCGAACTCAGAAATACACCTRCCTCTGCCTCCCAAGTGCTGGGATTAAAGGCGTGCACCACCACTGCCTAGTGCTTCCTTGAGATTTTTAAACCATGATATACAACTAGGAGATGGCAACTTTCACAACCCTCTAAGTGGCATCCTGGCCAGCGACCTCTAACACAGCGGTCCTTCCCTTTATGGAGAGTGTTAGTGTGCTTCTTGGGTATGTTTATGTGCTAGAAGTTGCATGATTCTTGTTATGAGGCATGCAACTAAGACTGAGCCATCAGGATTAGTAATATCTGTGGGGGAAAAAACAGGATGGGAATCTTTATCTCTATGGTATGGGGGGCATGCCTGCTTGATAAATAGGGTCCATTATATGGATATGGAGATGCTCTGAAAACAGTTAAAAGTTTAGCRCTGTTTGTGAACCTGTGGGTCATGATCCGTTTGGGGGGGTCATATGTCATATATCCCCCATATCAGATATTTACATTATGATTCATAACGGTAGCAAAATTACAAGTAGCAATGAAATAAGTCTATAATAAGGGCATCACCACACTGGAAGAACTTCATTAAAGGGACACAGCATTAGGAATCTTGAGAACCACTGGTTTGGAGGAAAGGTTGATGTCTTTAAGGTCAATGCACAAGGGTGGGGATGGCAGGTGAGGAACAGCAGAGTTTACCTCCATTCTCACGTGCAGTTAGATATGCACCGAGGCYGAGATGGCTGCCAAGCAGGAACCTGTCTGTGTAAAAATAAGCAACTGCAACAAGCCAGAGATGTGGCAATATCTTCCATGTTAGCCTCTAATCTGGCAAATTAGATAACCGAAAGGATGAGCTGAGGTGATTGCTTAAGGGTTGGGGGACAGAAGGAAAAGAAAGAGCAAGTTAGATCCATGCCCAGAAGCCCTTCCTGGGATCCAAGACCTTAGAATCCATAGGGAAAGTCAGAGTGGGAAAGATTATGGTAAAAGCGTTGAGAGGCTACTGTAGAGGTCCAACCCTAACAGAATAAAAGGGAAACCTAGGATCCAGAATATGGCCAGTCCCATGCAAGAAACTCGGTGATCAAGAATCACYCAGCACTTGAATTGCTCAAAGTAGGGAAGTTTAAATAAGGAACAGAAGAGTCTGTTTCAGCCTGGCTTGTGAGCCTGTGGGACACGGTTGATAGGATCCGTCAGACAGCTGTGGAGGCAGGAAAACTAATGTAACTTCCCATCGCTCCTTAGGGCAAAGGCTGCTGCATGGCCTGAGACAGTGGGATGGAAATCAGTCTCTGGTGGGCTGGCATGAAAGCCATGAGGAACACTTAGTGATCTCTGTCTGARGTTCCCATAAACATCAGGAACTGGAAGACCAAGGAGAAGGGACAGATGCTATGGAGGGAACTAGGAGTAAGAGGAGCTGTGTTTGAACCCAGTTCCCTGGGTCAGATACAACTGTGCTCACAGAGGCGTCAAAGGAAAGGCTGATCCAGCAGGGACCACGGGACTGGTGTGGAGCTTTAGTGGCTTTGCTGAGCCTTTGGTGGGGCAAGATCTTTATAAAGTAGGAGGGGCTTTGACAGATCTCAGTGACTTAGAGCAAGATGTAAAGAGTCTGTAATGTCAGAAAGCACCCTAGAGAAGGTAAGAAAAAGACAAAGCAGAGAAAGAGATGTCTGGGTCACTCACTCAGAGACAGATGTGGCAGGAYTTGGGTCTCACTGGAGTTCCCAAGGAAAAAACTGACAGAAAGAAAGCCTACCCTGTGCTAAGGAACTTCTGGACGTCTCTAAAGCCTGAGGAGAAGTGTGCAAAAGACACCCAAGAGAGAACAGTACAGGTGAAGATGATCAAGCCTGCCCCAGGGGTAGTAATTATCCCCCTGAGAGTAAGAAGGGTATATTCCCCCCCACCCCCCGCCAACAAAAGGTTAGCTAGGAGCAGACGAAGATGGTTTGCCCAGCCAGGAATTCCCCCAACCGCCCAGTATGGYGAATGGAGAGGCTGCAGCACCATGCCAACCAAGGGCCACGCTGACCTAGGGAGCTCTCGGGTACAGTAGAGAGGGCAGAGCCTCATCACCTTTGGCCATGAGCAGGTCTGGGCAGACTGAGTCAGGTTACTGAGTCTATCAGGTTTGGAGAAATGTAGGGA
>BDUI01001527.1:56238-71373 GCA_002335545.1 Apodemus speciosus | reverse complement strand
CCAGGAGTCGGTAGTCATCACCGGCTCTTGCTCAGGACTTCTTCACCTGGCCAGCATCTAAAGCATCACTCGGCACGTACTACATCCAGGCTTTATAAGACAAATATCCCAAAGTTAGGAAATAAAAATATACAACTCCCATTTTTAAAAGGGCATCGTGGACCTTTAAAGGAGTCTGTTTGGGGAATCTGCCCTGGGAAAAGGTCGAATAGAGAAGAAAACACTGGCATCCCCTTGTTTACCATCTCGACCCTCACTCTGATACCTGAAATCCCCCAACTAACCTTAGTAGGTAATTGATCGCTTTGGGCAAGATAGGAATGATGTTCCAGTCCCAGTTGCCTTCTCTCAATAACAACCCCACTCCCTCCTCAAGACTTCTGTCTCGTTACCAGTAAAATTCAGAAGTACATAAATTTCGCAATATTCTAAGTATCCTGAAAAAATGTAGAGTAGAAACCGTTTCATGGTCACATCTTAGAATGAACACCTTTCAACAAAGTTAGATTTTCCTTTACTCCTAACTCTTTGGCAACTCTGGTGGCCAGCCTATGAAACTCAATGTCTAGTTATTTGAACGCAGAACTCTTTTTTTCTTCGAGATATCCCGAAACGTGTCGCAGGATCTATATAGGGAATATAGATGAGGACAGCCACTATCACCGGCATCCCTTGCAGCCACACTGGACCCCAGTCACCTGTGCTTTTATAGCTAAATGTTCTAAAAGAATAAACATGAAAGAAATGCACTAGAAATAGGAACGTGACCAGGTGACAAGAACCCTTGCCCAGCGAATCGATCTGCAAGTGTTWTTGGCTRCCTGGTCTGTGAAAAGCACCTACTCTRTCCAGCTGTGTTCKTGGCAAAAGGCATTTTCTACGTGAGGATGGCTAGTCCTCGGAGCCTGGGCCTTACCTGGCTTCCGGGCCACCGTGTGTGTTCTCATCTCATGTTCTAAACTCTCACAGACTCTCTCCCTTAAAGCCCTTTGCCTACGAGCTTAACAGTGACTTTGCTGTTAGGTAAGTTTCCTCTGTCTTCACTCATTCTATCCAGGATAATGAAATTTCAACTTCCACTTCCTCTCAAACACAATTTGTTCCAGGGATGAAAAGGAAAGAAAAGACCATAACAATAACCCGAGGACAAGCCACCTGTTCCGGAGGGACAGCAGAGCCTTTGCTGTGTGCTCAGATAGACATTAAATWCCTCCTTTTCCCAGTATGCCTCAGTGGTAAGATGCATAGAGCAGGTGTATATGGCTTGTTAAGGTTTGTGTGAAGAAGAGAAATAAAGTTTCTAGTTTTTGCTTTATAGTTATTGACTTTGTTCCTAACTGCATTGCTTTGGGCATTTCAACTTCTCTTCCCCAGATCACTTGAATGCCCCCAATAACCTGGATTGTAAAAGAAGGCGTATTCTACTTCAAGCGTTCTCTGGGATTTGTTCAAGTCCTGACACCTTAAGAGGCTCTGCCAAGAACTTAGGTAGCACCACAGGAGTCCTAGGAATGAAGAACGAGACAACTGAATTTTCCTCTAGTATCGAGAAAGGACTCACTCATTGGGGTATGGCAAAATAAGAGTCAATCTCAATCTAGGATCTGTCTGTGGATGCAAAGCTTCAATAATAAAACTTCCCTCCATCCCACAGGCAAGGGTGACAGCAGATGCCAGGCATGGCGGTCGCACCTGTGAGTCCAGTAGTTAGCAGAGACGAGGACTGCCGTGCATCCAAGGCCAGCCTGGGCAACAGCACGAAAAGGTCCCCTAATCAGAAAGGGGGGCAGAGAGATGGTTGATGTTAGGTTTGGCATATGTGTAAATGGCATAGAAATACAGAAATGGAAGGCAAGCCTCGGAGGATTCTGCGGTGACCTTGGGGCTCCCGACAGCCTTTCCGTGCTCTGGACGAAGCCACATTTGAGATCCGACTCTCAGCACCGTTCTCGCCCTCGCGTGAAACTGAAAAACATCCGTCCTTCCGCAGCAAGAGTTTCCTTCCGGCAAACTTGCAGATCCGCTTGGCATCGGCACCAGCTGGCCTCTTGGCCCCTCTTTCGGAAGACAAGATTTTAGGAGTTTCCACAAGGAGCCATGTCTCCTTTGGCACAAACCGTGAAACTTGAAACAAGGCCTGAAGAGGACGCCGCAGAGAGAATCGCAGGGAAGACAGCTGGCATTTGCTTTGCTCTGAGGTCTGCTGAGTGCGTCTCTGTATACTGTCCACTTCCCAGTGTGCGGGTAGGACACTGTTTTACAGGTGATGGAGGCGAAGCAAAGCCGGTCACTAGGAATCACGGGGCTTTTATGGAGAGCAAACTGGGGAATTCCCTACTTCAAACCTTTCATTCCATGAGCAGAGAATCAGATGCAGAGGAATGTAGTGAGTCGTCCAACCCCTCCTAACCAGTTAGAATCAAAGCCAGGCTAGGAAACACAGTTTAGGTGCACAGGCCACATAGGTATCATATGGACAGGAAGACCGAGTATCTGGAAGCCAGGCTGCTCAGCCTTGAGTCTTTCAAATGACGTCAGAGGTCTGGTCTCCTACCATCGTAAAGCCCCGGAAAGGAAGGGAAGGATGGAGTAGAGAGGAAACCCATGACGTTAAAAGTGCTTCATAGACGTTTCCAAGAATCTTACTCTGGGCAAGAAGACCACGGTACGATCGGAGGCCCAGCACAGGTAAACAGATGTGACGTGTCAGCACAGTATATACCCAGGAGTGTTGAGTAGCTCAAAGGCTTTTTGACTTCAGCAATTCGGCTCTGAGAGGCTTTCAAGGCTTGTTTGCCAAATCAGTCCTGCTACCTTAACAAGTCAGTAACAAGCTCAACTTGGGATGAGGAGAGCCATAAAAAACATTTCCCTGGAAAATAAAATAAAAATCTGCCACCTCTACACCTACACTTGCCCGGTCGTCCAAGCCCGGGCAGAGTCCAGCGCCTCAGGCCCTTGCAATGATCGGTTGGGGAACCCCATGCCTACCTGTGCTTACTGCCATTGGTGTTGGGCTCCTCCCGTTGCATCTCTGGGGACTCTTATTTGCATTCTTTTGGAAGCTGGGTTCTTGGCCAGGCTTCACATATCTCAGAATTAACCCTCTCGTCTCTCCAGCGTGTGTTTGAGGACACTTAGTCGCCATTATCCTCCCTCACCCCCCATCCCCCGCCAGACGCCAAACACAAGGCTAATAGCRYTAAGGAAGCCTTGGAGAGAAATAAGAGATTTTTTTTTCATGGCAGTAAATAAGAGTAATGAATGTCCCAGAGTTGTGATTCAAAGAAGGAAATGCAGAAAAGGCTGGACATGGGTGCTGGGTAGGCTCAAGAGCAAAGGGATGATATACCAAAGAACTTGAAGCTGATTAACAGAGTTAATCAAACTTCTGTTGACCTTGAACAGAAAAATAAAGTTAATGACAAGAAAAAGTGGAAAGCCAGAAAATGCTATTGGAATGCATAGTTTATGAGTCTGTGCCTGTGCAGTTACGTGTTGTATACACCCATGTGAACGCTGGAGGACAACCTCAGGTGGCATCAGCAAGAGCATCCTCCACACCCATGGAGACAAGGCTTTTCGTTGACCCAGAGCTCACCAATCGGTGCATGGCCGGCCAGCACGCCCCAGTCCTCCTGTCCCCACCTCCCTGGTGCTGGGCGTGTCAGCCACATCACCATGCCAGGCTTTGTGTYTGAGCGCTGGAGATGGGACTGGGGTCCTCGTGCCAGCAAGGCAAGCTCTTCCCTGACTGAACCATCCCCAGCCCCTAGATATCAGACTCCATGGAAGGTCAGAAACAGTGGAAGGGCATGGAGGTGGCCTAGTGAAGACTTTGCCCAGCATACGGGAGAACAGACCGAACCCAAACCCAAAAGAAAGAGCAATCTGGCTCCAGGCAAGTGAAGACAACCAACTGGTCTACCAACTGCTGCTGCCTTCCTTCTTTCCCCATATGATCCTTTGCTTGTGGCTTGTGCCTCTCCTTATGTTTGCAACACACACACACACACACACACACACACACACACACACACACCTCTTTCTCTTCTTTCCAAAAATCTAGAAGGACCACTCCCAACTAGAAAAACTAGACCTGACATTTTTAAACCACATCTCCAAAAAAATCCCCAGACTCTGCAACTGAGCACAACCAGGGACTTAGTTGGCAGTCTTTCTGTACTGCCAACTTCCTGAGACAAAGCTGTCCTCCAAATAGGACCTAGCAGGCAGTAAGTTCCTCTGAGAACTATGAATGTAGAGGAAAGAAAAATAGCTGCAGAGGGGACAATATTGTTACATACATATGTGTGTGTGTCTCTCTGTCTGTATCTGTGAGTGTGTGTCTGGGTGTGTCTATGTGTGTCTGTGTGTCTGTATCTGCAAGTGTGTGTCTGTGTGCGTGTGTCTGTGTGCATGTCTATATATGTGTCTGTGTATGCATGTCTGTGTGTATGTATGTATGTATATATGTATGTGTCTGTGTGTGTCGATATCTGCGAGTGTGAGTGTCTATGTATGTCTCTCTGTGTATGTGTCTCTGTGTGTCTCTCTCTGTGTGTGCCTGTGTCTGTGTGTGTATGTGTGTGTCTGTGTCTGTGTGTGTGTCTCTCTCTCTCTGTGTCTGTGTCTGTGTGTATATGTATCTGTGTGTATGTGTGTGGTATTTTTAGATAATTGTCTTTGAAGGCAAGAAATCTAGGTCAATGATTTATTGATGCACTTCAAATGGTGTAAAAAGATTCTAAATTTTATGCAGGTTTAATTATGAATGTGCATTTGATGCCACAGCTGCTTCATAATATTTTTCTAAAGACAACAACAAAAACAAAAAATTCACATCACCAAAATGGTCAAGGTTGGGGAAATGCTGTGCTCTAACATTTGGGTCTCAGATGTTTCAGAGTGAGTGCTCCGCCAAGATGACCTACCCTGCTTTCCTCTCCCCTGTAGGTCAACCCAGGAGCAGCCCTAAGAGCTAGTTAACTTTCCCTGGGAAAAAGCTACACCCACTGTGAACATCTTTACCAAGCTGCTTAACAGGTTAGAGCCTCAGTGGCGGTGGAGACTGTGGAGAGGTTGGAATGTCGCAGGTCCAGAGATAACTTGTCCCGGGCTGTTAACTCCTTAAGTGGCAATTTATTGCCTACCTCTGTGAATGGCCGCACATCCTTGTGACTTTTAAATTTCTTTGGAATGTGCAAATAACGCCTAGTTTCCCCGACAACCCAAAGCTGAGAATGCTGCCAGACAGCATGTAAGACCTAAATCGAGGACTTTCCTTCCCCTGTAACCGTCTACCTCAGGAACTCACTGGTGTATTTGAAAAGTGGTTTATGACCTTTGTTCTCTCAGTATAAAACAAAACAAAACAAAAAACAACAAAAAAACAAACAAAAAAACCTACCTGGAGCTGGACAATGATGGTGCATGCCTTTAATACCAGCACTTGGGGCAGAAGCGGCCGGTCCTCAGGGTTCAAGGCTAGGCTGGTCTACAGGGCAAGTTCCAGTTCCAGGATAACCAGGGCTACACAGAGAAACTGTCTTGAGACAAACAAAACAAAACAAAGACTAACTGGAACCGTTCCCATGTTGAGACTGGTCTTTACAGTGACCTAAATTTGTGTTCTCAGGTCATGATCACATTTGGCTCTAGAATACATTATCTCTTATTCCCTTGGAGGCAAGAATGGTGTGTCTATTTTACATTATTCCAAAGCATCTTTAAAGGAACCCTGTCTTCACTAGGACAGTGGTGGACATGCTGCCTTAGGCCCCCCCGGTGGTTATTCTGGTTGTGTGTGGCGGTACCTCCGCTGACCCCCGGTGGTTATTCTGGTTGTGTGTGGCGGTACCTCCGCTGAAGCAGCAGACGTGGACTCTCTGAAAGCTTTCTAAACAAAAGGCACAGCCACATCACTCCGTGAATTATTGTTTAAAATCCTTGATGTTCCTGGGAAGGAGCATCATCTGATTCCTCTGGAAATRCACTCTGCAGTGCTCCTGGGGTTTCCCGTGACTTCCTGTAACCCGGTGTGGAGCGAACGCCTTGACCCTGGCCCTCTTAGTGCGCGTGTCTTATTAACACCTTGTGGAGCGCACACTGGAAAACACCAACTGGAGAGAATGGAGTTCGATGCGGTTTCCAGGTCCACATCGGAGGCCCCTTGTGCATGTGGCCTTAGGTCTCCATTCTTATGATCTAGAGTTAGAGATGGTCTTGGGCCTCCTGGTGTGGGAACTAGGGACCAAAGTCAGATCCTCTGGAAGACCAGCACCCATTCTTAACCACCGAGCCGTCTCTGAGTTGGCAGCTGGTGTAYGAGTCTGCTTCCAGGCAGCCCTTGTCCGTATTTACATACATGGACAACCAGGAGGTTGCGTGGCAGGTTTTGCTCATAAGCCTCCTTATGAGCCTTAACCTGGGATCAGTTCATAGGGGTCACCAAAGACCATCCGAAAACACACATATTTTACATTACAATTCATAACAGTAGCAAAATTACAGTTAGGAAGTAGCAACAAAAATAATTTTATGGTTGGGGGTCACCACGAGATAAGGAAGGTCACAGCATTAGGCTGAGAACCACACTGTGTTAGAGGCCTCAGGAAGAGGCTCAGTGGGTAAGAGTGCTTGTTCAGAGTTTGATTCCCAGCACCTGCAAGACAGCTCACAACTACATGTGACTCCAGTACCCAGGGATCTGAGACCTTCTTTTGACTTCCTTGGACACCTTAGACAAAGGCAAAACACTCATACACATTGAAAATAAACCKTAAGAATCTTTAAGAGATATAAGGCAGGTGTTAAGACTCTAGAACCGAGAGGAASCAACACTGCAAAACTTTGTCAGCTTTATGCACGGTGAGWACTTGTGCTCAGAACCACAGGGTCACTGACTGGCTGGCTAGTGGCCATAGACAATGAGGGAGCTGGTTTATTTGAAGCTATGTAACTGCTTTGAAACCAAAGTTTACCAAGCATGATCACATGACCTTAACAGACAAATGTGACTTCTCCAAAGAAGCAGTCGTTCCCAAAAATCTTGTAACCCTCTAGAAGTAGCTCTCCTACCTCAGAGTGCTGACTCTAGCTCTCTTTAACGATGCCTGAGTCACTGACAGCCCGGAGCAGCTTTCCCAGGGAACACCACAGGCCTGGGAAGACGTTTAAAAGTACTGCCTATGAAACGGCTCCAGCTCTTGCACAATCGTTAGGGAAGTAGCCTGGGGTGGTACATTAAGGCCGTGTTTGCTTTCTGAATCCTAAGTCCAGGAAGCCTTATAAACCTTCTGCAGGCAGGGAGAAGGGGGAAGGCCTATTTGAACCCAGAGGCCGCAGGCCTGGAGGGAGCAGGGCCAGCAACAAGCTAGAGCTTGTTCCACGGAAAAGCTGGTTCCCAGCCACAGCGGTGGCGGTTTGTGTGACCTGGTCGCCAGGGAGGACCGCGTGTCCAAGCAGGCTGTGCTTGGCGCAGCCTCCGCCTCACACAAGAAACCTTTAGAAAACGCCAATCTTATCTTCTCTTTGCTCCTTAGCCTCATGAAACCTAAACGGGTTACTTCCCAGATGAACTTTGCTCAACAAATAAAATCCTCACTTTGAGCGAGTTACCTCACACCCCACTGTCCTCCGTCTCTTCTCCTGAAAACAGAGAGAAGTATGGCGCCTTTCGCACTAGGGCCAAAATTCGAATTAAATAATATTTGTAAGGTTCCTAGTGGGAAGCCTGACATCTTGCAACACCTAATAAATAATGTTATTTTTAAATAAATAAATGTGTGCTTGCTATCCRTATTTACTTCTCAAAGCCTGAGCCTTCGGAGTTGAATTCGCCCTGGCTGAGCCAGGATGGACAGGTCCCACCATTCCCTAGCTGCCTGTGTAGCYTCATGCAGGCCCCGGGACTCAGCTTTTTGTTTTGACATTGGTTCTTCCATTGGAATTGTAGATTTCTGAAAGGCCAGACCTTGGTGCATGTAAGGCGTTTGCCAATAAATGTTTGGGGAAAGAGTAAATGAACAAATAAAACTTCTRTTTTCTGTACATGAGCTATCTGGGGCTCTCCTTAGGGTTTGGCTTCTGGGTTTGGCCCAGGGCGTCCCTGTCATATGTGGAGCCTGCAGGGAGCTGCTCAGAGAAAAGTACTGCAAGCAGCTTTCGGCTCACTGTGTTATGAACATGCAAAGAGGGCGACTGGTGTCCTTCTCTCCTCCGCTGCAGCCCACCCCAGCATGTGTGTGTGTGTCAGGAAGCTGAAGTTCTCCAGGGCCCGAGCCACCCTGGATTCCAAGTTGACACGCCCAGTTGGCCTGGGCTGAGGCAGAATTGACTGTTCTGGCTCAGCCCAGAGGCCAGTCTTCTTCTGACTAGTGAGGCCTGCTTCAGAGGAAGAGCCGACGAAAATAAAAATGAGGGTGGTAACGAGCTGCACAGGAAGTCGTGGGTCTGGGAGCCAGAACAGAACACAGTTGTTTAGGTGACTTGCCACAAGAAAAGCTCACAGACGGCAGAAGCAGAGCCAAACCTGAACCCATTTGCATTCAGGAGTTCCTCCACTCAGAGGCTAAGCCTGAATACTGCTGTTGTTGGGCAGGTCTAGGCTCAGGGCCACCTCTACCAGAAAACTGGGTTGATCATCAACAAGTACGCTCTGTAAGGCTCACTTTCCTTATCAGGGAGCCATTGGGAGAATTACAGAAGACATGCAGATGCTAAAAGTAAACATTTGCATAAAAATATTCTTGTCATTATTAAACACTGAAAGAGAAAAAAGTCAAGGTCTTTACAATCTTACTATAGACACAATACACACTAACACATACACACTAACACACACAGAGGCATCAAGCACATATGACATACAGTCACACACATTGTACAGACACATATGCCGCACTCGTGTACATCACACACAACAACTCTCTCTCTCTCTCTCTCTCTCTCTCTCTCTCTGTTGAGCTTTGACACTTATGAAGCAACAACTGTACGGTTCTCCCGTTGGCTCTCTGTTCCCTAACCAGAAACAGATCGTCTCCCTCTCAACCGCTTCTGGACCACAGTTCCTCTAAATGTGGGCCTGCTCACGAGGATTTTGTTTCCCTTTTTTCTACCCGTAGTGACTAGACACTCTTGGGGGGTGCCCTCTGCAACCCTGACCTTTTCATTAGTTCACAAGTCTAGGACCTGAGAAGATAGTTAAAGAAAACAATGCACAGGGACTCTGGCACTTACTGGCTGCTGCGTGCCTAGCGCGATACAGTGTCTCTATGCCTTTGCCAAACCCAGAAAAATACTGCCGTTATCCTCTTTGTACACAGATAAAGAAACTAAGGCTAAGAGGTTAAAAAACAAACCCAAAACCAAAACAGAACAACCTGCTTATCTATTCCCGCCCAAGCAGTGACAGGCAGGGCCCGGATCTAGGCTGGCTATCAAGACTGAGTGCTCTGCTGTCTTCTGCGGTCTTGTGACACAAGACCTAGCTCAGGCCCTCAAGGAATCCCTTATCCCTTGCCCTGAATACAGCCCAGACCATTTTTCTTTCATATTTCCACGTAGACTTTGCTTGGCCCAAGCCCCCACGTCTCCCCTTTGCTCTCTTGGAGTGAGAGGTTCACAGGCAGAGAAGGCCGGAGATCTCCACTTCCCTTGCCCCCTAGTACCATGGCCAACACAAACGCCTCACCGGAAAACACCACGGCCTGCAGACAAAGGCTCTATGTGATGCTCAGTCACCTGCCCACTAGGTCATCTGTGAAAAGCCCCAGCTGGGGGAGCTGGGGGAGCTGGGGGAGCTGGGGGAGCTGGGGGAGCTGGGGGAGCTGGGGGAGCTGGGGGAGCTGGGCTGCTGGGGGAACTGGGGGAGCTGGGCTGCTGGGGCTCAGACGGGCAGAGTTCATAAACAGCTTCTCCAGCCACATAGCTGGAGGAATGGACTGCAGCCAGCTGTTGCCTGTCTGGGTGCCTAGACCCTCCCAGGCCTGGCCAGCCAGAGCCCTTTTCTGGGAAAACAGCAAAGCAGCTGGATCCTCCGGTGTGGGGTTATGGGCTCATTCGTGGGATGAAAAAGAAAGGGGCTTCTATGTCGGGGAGAGCCCGACTTAAACCCCAGCTCTCCGACCTCCTTCCTGACTTCTCCTGGCCAAATATTCGTTCTCTTGGTTATAAATGAAGCTAGCCACACTGACTGACTGTCCAGCCTTGGCTTCCTGTCTCCTTGTCTTTTAGAGGAACGGAGGCACATGGCACTGAGGTCTCGTCCGCAGTGTTCTCTGGGCGGGCTACAGTAGAGGCGTTCTTCCTGCAGTGGAGAATTTGGGAGCCTGCCGACTGACGCCTCTACCCCAGTGGCTCGTCCCTGGTTTACTTCAGCTTGAGCATCCCACAATGACCAGCCTAGTCAGGCTTTGTGTACAAAGAGAAGCGGATGCCTTACCCTGAAAACGCACGGGTTAGACCAGCAGGAAAAATACGGCCCACAAAAATAAGTGTGGTGTGTGGTCAGGGGTGAAGAGTGCATCAGGAGCACTACGGACCACAGCCTAGGAAGGGGGAAGCAAGGAGAGGGACTCACAGCTGCGGACAGACGGAGGGAGGGAAAGCCACAGCTAAGCTCTCAGGATCTTAAGTGATAGGTAGACAGGAGAGGACGGGTGGAGAGCGGCTTGGGACCGTAGAGCTGGAGTAGGGTAGAGCCTTTTGTCAGCCCCCTACAGAATTTCCTGACTGGAGAAAAACAAAAACAAAACAAAACAAAAAACCAGAAAACATTTCCCCCGTGGGTTTTGTTTTTGTTTTTGTTTGGTTTAGTTGGTTGGTTTGTTCCCTGAATGAAATAGCTCAGAATTTTAAAAAAMCAAAAAATGCGCAGTCACATAAGACAGAGGCTTGTTTGGTAGCCTTACCGTGGATTTCTTCTCCGGCCTCACCCAGACATCTCCCTGCATGAGAGACRTAAAAGTGAGTATAGTGCATTCAGAGAGTCCTTTCTTAGTAGACAGACTCCCCTGGGACTTTTGCTGCCCCAGTAGCTTGATTTGGCCAGCCCTCCACATGCTAAGAAGTGAGCCTTCTGGGGATGGGAAGTATCAGTGAGAAGCAGCTGACTTCAGTTGCATGGGGTGTGTGTTCGTGTGTGTGTGTGTGTGTGTGTGTGTGTGTGTGTGTGTGTGTCGGACTAGGTGTTTTGCAGCTGACTTCCGCCTGAGGTGACTTGTGCAGCCCTCAGCATGTGACTCCTAGAGAAGATAAGCCTGACTAGCCCCTGCAGGACCCAGCTGCAACAAAGCGACACTCTAGAGGTAAACACAGCAATTCAGAAACCTAATTCCTGACGAAGCAGAGTCCTCCTGCCTTGTCAGCAGACGGGGATCCAGGTGGGTCATGGAACTTGGTTAAGCTTCCCAGAGACACGGGGTCTACGTCTGGCCCCTGCTTCTAGACAAACAGTCCAGGAGGGCTCTAGGGAGCTCTGCTCCAGCCAAGCATCTTCACGGGTGTCATCAGGGCCCAACCTCAGGAGAGAGAGCATGGATTTGAGTCACTCACTTGCCTTGTGTTCTTACGTGAGTCAAACCCACTGGTATCCATTCTTCAGCTGTAAAGCAACAGGATCTCATCCTTGTGAGAACCAGGAAGAAAATCCCCTCTCAGTGACTTGTGAGTGAGCAAGAAAGTGAACCCTCCAAACCCTCAGTCCAAATCCTCCATCGTGGCAGACCTTACTCAGACAAAAGTCCCGTTAGGTTTGCCCCTGGAGAAGGTGCTTTCTTTGTTTACATACTGACAATAGGTTTGGTTTTCCAAGGCTTCCCAATACTGGTGACAAGTGATTATTAGCATGAGTTTGGCTGCTGAAGAAAAACACAATGATTATCTACCATGGAACTGTTAAAAGGCAAAAGGAAGGAAAACAAACTGTAGAAAGAAGGAAGTCCCCCTAAATGCAACAGGACCAGTTAGTTCTGGGACAAACAGGTCTGTTCATGTCAGTCACTCACCATCGGAGTGGAAGGGCTGCTCTAGAGGCTTTGAGACGTTTCTAATGGTGGCCCTGAGGAGTTTAACAAGGCAATGTGTTACAGAATGTTATTTTAGAAAATAAATTATCCTCAAATATCTTCCCTTATTAAAGCTTGAGTATTTAAAAGGGAAACTCTCCAGTTTTGACCTCCAGACCCAGGAAGCAGTAAGCTTCTTCCACAGGGTTCTACCTACAGTTAGGCCAGCTGACTGCATATCAAGTGTGGCCCAGGGATCCTACAAAAAGTCAGAGACAAAGACCTTACTCAAAAGGAACAAAGGCAACCCAAGCTAACCCCTGGGGTGCAGATGGGCAATCACACTCTTGCCCAGCTGTATCTACAAATAGGTCGGATGGTCCAAACAAGCATGTTCCTTGATCATTTGGCCCAGGATGCAAATCTGTTTGACCTTTACTCATGGTTTTAGAGAGGGTGAATTTCCTCCCAGCACATGTGGTTTACCCAGTATGGGAGGAGAGGGCGCGGATCAGGAAATAAGATCTGTGGCCAGACCAAACACCTAAGTTCAATGAGTTGATCTGTTGTCATGACATCTGTGTGAATCCTGTGGATTTTTAGAGAAATGCAACCAACTGAGCAGGTGCCTCTGCTGTGGATCAAGCCCAGTGTTTGAGGGCAAAAAGTACCAACTGCCCAGGGCTGTCCTGGACAATCGCCAACCTTCTTGCCAAGGCAGCTAGGCTAATGGGAAGTCCTGGTTATAAAAGCACCTTCTTGATACTTTTTCTCTAAATATATTTCAGTGTACAGATAAATATCATTTATGTACAACAACACAAACATACAAATAAAAAGAAACAAAATTTAGAAGCATCTGCAATCCCATTATAAATAACCAGTTAGCAGGTATATTAATAACCACTGTCAACAAGCTGTCATGTCGCACATATAAATGAATGCATTAATGAGATTGTTTTTTTTTTTTTACTCAAAAATAAAAATCTTCCAGAAGGGCTGCAAAATGCCACCTTCAGGGCAAGTCACAGAATTGATAATCACAAACCATAACAGCTACAGCTGCCTGCACTAGACTTATAAAGAGATGGACCCAGTCTGGAATGCACCAGGGAGGGTTTTTAGGGGTCCCTTACCCTCACGGTTGAGCTATTGGCTACTGTTAGATTCAGAGAAGGAAGATCATTGCCTTCAGGAAGATCAAGCCACTGATGGTACCAGTAGGCACTATTAGATAGTTCTAAACCATTGGGTGACAAAACCAACCCAGAAGGCATTGGTAAGGACGAGGGCAACAAGTCTGGTCCTCTGTGGTCTCCAAGTTTTCAGGGAGAAACCCTCACCTAAGCTGGATAACGTTTTCTCAAGGGAGACATAACTGTGATAGAACAGCAGGTGCCTTTGTAACCACCCCAGCCTCGGGCTCCTGTAACAGGGGAATGGGTTGGAAAGAGAACAGGCACTTAATAGGGATGGAGGAAGAAGAGATGGAGCATAGAGAGAAAATAAAAATATGCTGTGTATATGTACGACACCATCGAATAACAAAATCAATTAAGAAACCATCTCTCTGATACACTTAGAGATGAGAAAAGCAGCTGACAGTGAGACCCTGACCATCCCGCCAGCGTATAGCCCTAGTGTGTTCCCAAATACAAACTCCTGTATGCTAAACACGTGCGAGTACATAAACGAAGCTTAAAAAACATTGCAAGAAAACCCAGGCGAACGTTTGCATAATGTGAGGATGAGGAGGCTGCGTAAGCAAGACAGGAAGCCCAGAGGCAGACGTGAACACTGGGGTATTTTTGACTCCTGCATGATGAAAGACAGTGCAAAATTAAAAAACAAATGCCAGGCTTGGACAAAGTATTTTCAGCTTTCAGCAGACAGAGGATTAATATTTCTCACTCAGCACAGATGCCTTGTGCCCACTCCTGTCAGACTCTGACTTCCGCCCCCTCCTGGGCGCCTCAAATCATTGTCTTTTTCTCTCTTTCTCAGTGGACAGGTTTCCACACTCAAGTGTTCAAAGGGTGCCCAACTTGAACATCTGAAAGGAAAAATAAGTAAGGAATATAAATAAAGAATTCAGAGAAAAAGGCAATAGTTAATAAACACACACAAAAAAAGATGTCCAACCTTTCTGTTGTAAGGGAAATACAAAACTTTAAAAATTAATAGAACCAGTGCTTGCGGGAATACATAGGAACGAGGAGCGTTCACACACTGCYCTTTCGAGTTTAGATCAGCACACTCTAGAACAAGGGGATTTGGCAGGCTCTTCTAGAATTTTAAGTGTATCTACTTTTTGACCCACCAACAGCACTTTTGAGAGATTGAAATTACACAAATTCGCAAGCATATGAATGTTAACTGCAGCTAAATGACCAAGCTGAATATTTATCAGTAGGTTGTGTTAATGTCACATAGTAGGAAACACTAGTCAACGACAAGGATAGTTTGTGAGTATGGACTTTGATCTCATGCATATGATGTATTTTGAATAGAACACTTTTTTCTTTACCTATTTGTGTCAAATACAAGCCTTGGGGAAGCCTGGAAGTATTAGARGCAAATATTGATGAAATGTGTCTGGGGATGGATGGGGAGATAGGTATAGAAGAGAGGGCTTTTCTCTATCTTCCTAATAGKTTCGTTTATTATCTTGACGTTAGACATACATCTAACTTAGAGAGGTATCGTGCGTGGGGCTTAGGAGATGGCTCAGGGGATAGAGGGCTTGCTGTGCAGGCGTGAGATGTACATTTGAATCCCCAGATCCCACATAATARCRGGGCACAGCTGCACATGTCTGTAACCCYAGCACTGCACTGATGGAGCAGAGGTTGGCAGATAACAGGCCAACTCATGTAGCTGAGCCGGTGAACTCCAGGTTCAGTGAGAGAATGTATCTCAAAAAATTACAGGAGAATGATAAAGCAAGACACTCAGGGTTGACCTCTAGCCTCYACATGCACACATATGTATGTATATGAACATGCATGAGTGAGTACAAGTGTGTCGCTTGTATACATGCACATATACACACATAACATGTACATATACACATATACATGCACATATACACATATACATACACATGTATACATGCACAAACACACAT
>BDUI01001527.1:43073-54748 GCA_002335545.1 Apodemus speciosus | reverse complement strand
ACAGAGGATGAGATTTCAATGTATAGCTGCTGGGTTGGAAGCCGAGGAACTAACTGCCCTGGGCTCCTAACCTCTGAAGTGGAGCCCTGAGGAGGCCGAGCTAATCTCTAGCTTTAGCTTCAGACTCACCTGATCCCTAGGAAAACCCTCTGCACGCCTGGCGAGTTCTTGGGGGCCTTCTTCCTGACTCCTTTCCTGACACTTCTCTTTCAGGAAATCAAAGCATACAATTATGATCTGGCTGGCTTCCTAGTGAGACGATATCACATCACAATGGCATGGACTTGTAATTTAGGAATATAACAACCAATTTTTGTTTGTTTGTTTGTTTTTTCAAGACAGGGTTTCTCTGTGCAGCCTTGGCTGTCCTGGAACTTACTCTGTGGACCAGGCTGGCCTCAAACTCAGAGATCCTCCTGCCTCTGCCTCCCAAGGGCTGGGATTAAAGGCATGCTCCACCAATGCCCARCCAACCAGTTGTTTTTTATGACACTGCATGAACAAATACCAAATCAAGACAAACATTTTCCAGATCTTGCTGACAAGCCAATGGTACTAAAACTTGGGAAACAGAGAGGCAGGACCAAGAGTGAAGAGACCAGCTAGGCCTCATGGAGACYCTGTCTCAAACAAAAATAAGCAGGGTTGCTAGCGCACATCACAAACACAAAAATCTAAAGTAAGAGGTCAGCTGGTGGGAAAAGGCACAGTGGATAGGAGAAGGCGCTGGCCTGACAACCTGAGTTTGATCCCATGGGTGGAAATATACTGAATAGTCAAACCCTGGACATCACGAGTGTACACGCCCACACATGTAAAAACAATTCCCCCATCTCCAATGGCTTATTCTAATCTGTTCTGTATGTATTTATTTTTAAAAAGTCAAGATAACAAAATTGCCTTTATTACAAATATCTGCAAACTAGAAAATCCAATGATCTATTCCAATTACCCCCTAAACCAAACCACTCCAAATTCCATTTACATTATTTCTGAGCCCCAAGCTTGAGGCTTCTAAAGCTCGCAGGATACTTTGACTCATTCTCAATTATTTGGGTAAACTTAAGTCATTCGCATGAATCCAAATGTCACGCATCCCATATAACTTAAAGGTTAATGAGTTAGGAGATTCCCCAGCAACAGAAAAAGTTTAATCTTAAAAAACAAACAAACAAAAAACAGCTTTCACATCCACTGAGTGGCATCGTTAACAGGAAGGATGGTGTGTCCTTTAAACTGGCTGTCCTAATCCTTCCGGATTTTAGCTTTCTCAGAAGGATCCCATCTTTGACAATGGCAGAAGGTGCAGACACCTCAATGTCTCACYGTCCCTTTATACTCATTTCCTTCGAGCCTCTTTTGTATCTGCTCAATCTGAACAAATCTTCTCACCCCGATATAGGAGCTTTCAGCACTGACAACAATGTGCAGACCCTTTCCTTGGGAAAGGCGCTTTGAACATCCCTCAAGATTCTTCCACATCTGTTCTCCACAGGTCTGCTCTCAATCCAGTGACGGAGGCTGCRACAATGTGCTGACCGCTTGGCATGCGGTTCTGGGTTAGCTTTTTCATGACCTTTATTTAGTCTGAGGAGTTCCTGGGTCCTCAACTGGGGTGTCTTTCTTTGGTGGCTCCTCCATGGTGATGGACAGGAGCCTCAAAAACTAGCTCCAAACACAACTGCTTAATCTTTGAAAAGACCTAAACCCAAGCTCCAACTAGCATCGGCRAAGTGCCCCTGGCTAGATGTTTTAAAGAGAAGGGTTTCATATAGTGCAGGCTGGTCTTGAACTCAGTATGTACCCAGGGAAGAACTTGAGACTTGGATCACAGGCACATGCTGCCATTCCTGTTCACGTGGGGCTGAGATTGAACCCAGGGCTTCGTGAGTACATATTCTACTGTGTGAACTATAGCTCCATTCCTCTAAGAGATTTCTATTGGTGAGGTAATAATAATAATAATAATAATAATAATAATAATAATAATAATAATAAAGAATAGCTTTTTATAATGCAGGTCTCCTAATGAGAAAAGTTAACTTTCTTTTGAAGAATAATGTTTGGCCTAGTTGAGATTCAAAAAAAGTGTGTTCTATCATTAAAATCCACTTCGAATGTTCATCTCCGTGCGTAACAAGATTTTATGTGTTACATCTTTGAAAGAGGCAGTTGAATTTAACACAAGTCCATATCCTAAAATATTCCTTTTATCTTTAATAATTTTAGTTGGCAGACAGTAAACTAATATGTCAATCCTTTCAAGATAATACCTAGTAGGATATGTTCATTCTTTCTCTAAATTTGCCTACAGAAAAACCTATCATTATTTCAATTTAGATGTGTATGTGTGGGTTTTGTCTGCAAGTGTGTCTGTGGACCATGTGCATTCCTGATACTTAATGAAGCCAGAGGAGGATCTCAGTTCCCCAGAACTAGGTTTAGAGATGGTTGTAAGCCACCACGAGGGTGCTGGGAATTGAACCTGGGTCCCCTGGAAGAGCTACCTCTCCATCCCTGAAACTTTGCACTTTTTACAAAATTCTTCAAGAAGGGAGCAAAGCTAGACCGAAGAGCTCAGAGAAGCGCCTAAGGGCACATGCACGTACTTCCTGGAAAACTATTGCTCAGCAGCCTCGCCTGGCAGGACAAGAGGCAGCGTTCCTGTGAGTTTTTCCTTTTCCAGAGCTGGCATTAGCACTTTGTCTAATGACATGACAACCAAAAACCACTGGCTCTTCCCTAGCCCAAACCACCAGGAGACTGGAGGCCTCCCAGGGGCCGAGTTTAATGGAAAACAGCTGTTCTTGCCGAGTCCTGGCTGCTAAGGGAACGAATTTAAATCTAAAAATGTCATTGCATCTTGAAAAACATACCATTGGAGAAGACAACTGGCCACAGCGCAGAGTCCTGTGCTTCCAACAACATCAATAATGCAGGCAGGGATCTGGCTAAGGGGCTTGGGGACTAGAAAAGCATCCATCATTCATTGGCTCATTATTCAACACACTTCTCAAGGGGCTGCGATGGGCTGGGCATGTCTCGGGGCTTAGGCATACAGGAAATCAAACAGACACAGCCTCTCTTCTTGTGGGGTTTATGGTATTCATCCCCCAGGATATTAATTTCAGGAACCCCAAATCCATGAGTTCTATATAAAATGGTATAATGTTTGCATAAAACCTACACATATCTCTTCATATACCTTTTTGTTTGATTTGTTCTTTATTAGATATTTTCTTTATTTACATTCCAAATGTTATCCCCTTTCCTGGTTTCCCCTCCAAAAACCCCCATCCCATGTCCCCCCCCTGCTCACCAACTCCCCCATTCCTGCTTCCTTAATATGAGCCAACCAGTACCCCCAGAGCTCCCAGGGACTAAACCACCAACCGAAGAGTACACATGGAGGGACCCATGGCTCCAGCTGCATGTGTAGCAGAGGATGGCCTTGTTGGACATCAAAGGGAGGAGAGGCCCTTGGTCCTGAGAAGACTCTTCATATACCTTAAATGACCTCTAGCTTGTTTACAGTTATCAATGCAGTGTCAGTGTTAAGGGACTAGCTATTGGATATTACCCAGGGAGTCGTGTTCATATACATTCAACACTGACACACATTTTTCCTAATGCTTTTTGTCTATAATTGGTTGACTCTATAGATGTAGATGGATGTGGAAAGTTGAATGACTATTTTTATTTTGACTTCATTTAACTTTTGAGTCAGGGTCTCTTGATGCCCAGCCTGAGTGCAAACTTTATAGGTAGCTGAGGATGGCTGTGAACTTGTGGACATCTTGCCTCTTCCTCCTGAACACTGGAGTTACACATGTGAGACCATCTGCCCAGTTTAAAAGGTCCTGTGTTAACCCAGTGCTCTGTGCATGATCGGCAAGTACTCTATCCACTGAGCTACAACCCAAATCCATGAAGTATCATTCCATGAGGTGTATCTTGGGCCACCAAGTCACAGAAAACAGTCCAAAAAGCATGGCTCTCAGGACTACTGTAAACTGTCATGTAGTTTGCGCAAGAGAGACAATGCCAGTAAAAGCATTTACATGGATAGGTAGGTAGGTAGGTAGGTAGGTAGGTAGATAGATGGATGGACAGACAGACAGACAGGCAGACAGTTATCCAGATACCCGTGTGACCCTGAAGTTAAAAACCAGTAGCCTTGAAGTCTGCAACTGTAGGGCAAAGCCTACATGTGTAGCACACTATTTATATAGCTCAAGGCCTACTTCTTGATGGTTCCAGCTACTTGTGTGGCAAATTTTCCTGAGGAGATGTAATATACACATATACTCTTCCCAGATAGGGAGTCCATGGTAAAGTGTGGCTCCCAACACCGAAGTCTAACTTGGTGAACCAATGATGTTTATTGAGACTTCTTACAGGGGTATGAGTGAGAGGTTATTTACAGGAGCAGAAATGACTCAAAGAGTCCTGAATCACCAACTCCAGCATGGGTGACATCTCAAAAAGCAGGGAACCTGGAGTCCACTGCACAGCCTGTAGGCAGCTCAACAGGCAGAAGAGTGTCCTTTCCAGGTGCCTCGGTTGGTCTAAACCTCTTCCAGGCAGCTCAGCTGGCTTCTGCTTCTTCCAGGCGATTGATCTGGTTCCAGACTTCTTTACAGCCTGGCATGCCTGAACTTTTGCAGTTTAGGATCCTTCAGTCTGGTGAGGATCCTCAGCTTTTATTCCTTACTCTGGTAAGGAGGGGCCTACTGAATCTGCTCTGTTTCAGGGACTTCCTGAAGTTATTTTGAGTTGTTTACTTTCCTCTGTGAAGAGCTTCCCTGTAGTGTGGAATRTTTCAGTTTCAGAGGAACTGATAGGACAACACCACTGGTGAGAGGAGGAGCTGAAGCCACTTGATCCCTGCTGCTTTCCCAAAGAGCAGAGGCACTCAGGCTTAAGGAAACCAGGGTTGTTCTCTCCACTGCTTTTGTCCTGTCAGTTTAAGTGTAAACAAGTGAGAAAAGCAAATAAAATGTTTTGGAAGGGTGTTTGCTTGTTTGTTTATGCATTTATTTTCATTTTCCAAGTCACAGTTTTTCTATGTAGCCCTGGCTATCCTAGAACTCTCTCTGAAGACCAGGTTGGCCTCGAACTCAGAGATCTACCTGACTTTGCTTCCCAAGTGCAGGGAGAAACAAAATCTTAATATGACCGCAAAAAATAGTTCTGACCTTTTTTTATACTAAGTTCTGTAGTCTACATTCAAATGATCACAGGCATAAACTGAGTGAGCCCAGAACAGAACTTCTTTTTCTTCACTTTACATCCTGTTCACTGCCCCTCCTCTTGGTCCCCTCCTCCCACAATCCTTCCCTGCTCCCCTCTGCTTCTCCTCTGAGTTGGTGGAGGACCTCCTGGGTATTCTCTCACCCTAGCACCTGAAGTCTCTGTGGGGCTCGGCACATCCTTTCCCACTGAGGCCAGATGAGGCAGCCCAGCTAGAAGAACGCATCCCACAGACAGGCAGCAGCTTCTGGGATAGCCCACGCTGCGGTTGTTTGGGACCCACACATGAAGACCAAGCAGCACATCTGATACATAAGTCGTCGGGCGTGGCTAGGTCCAACTGGTGCATGTTCTTTGATTGATGGTTCAGTCTCTGAAAGCCCCAAGGATCCAAGTTAGTTGACACTGTTGGTCTTCCTGTGGCCTTCTCCCTCGGGGCCTGCAGTCCTTCCCCCAAATCTTCCACAAGAGTYGTTAAGCTCCATCAAATGTTTGACTGTGAGTCTTTGCATCCTTCTGAGTCAGCTGCTGGGTGGAGCCTCTCAGAGGACAGCCATGCGTGGTAAGTACTCACTTACAAGTGGATAAAATACAAAACACCCATCCTATACTCCACAGACCCAAAGAAGCTAAACAAGAAGGAAGGCCCAACTGAGGATGCTTGAATCTCAGAAGGGGGAATAAAACAGTCATAGGAGGCAGTTGGAGGGAGAATAGAGCATTTTAAAAAAAGATTTATTTTATGTATGCAACTACACTGTCACTCTCTTCAGACATAGCAGAGGAGGGCATCAGATCCCATTACAAGGTTGTGAGACACCATGTGGTTGCTGGGAATTGAACTCCGGACATCTGAAAGAGCAGTCAGTGCTCTTAACCAATGAGCCATCTCTCCAGCCCAAGAACAGAACTTTTAAAACGTCCCTCTCCCACGTCAATGAATAAGGATGAAATGCTCGGATTGCTCTGGTGAACACCTGCCTGAGAAGGATAGGACAGACTGAGTCGCAGACTCATGCTATTCAAACTATAGGGAATGAACCCCTCAAAGAAGCAGTGTCTTCACAGGATGAAGGGGGGCATGCTGAGGTGTGCTCTGTTGCTATGTATTGTGATGCTAAATACTGGTGTTCAAGATCTGGTTGCCCTCAGGGACAAGGAAATCCTCAGGTACACGGAATGATGCTATGGAATCCCCAAGTTATTCCTGATTGGTCAATAAAGATGCCTAGAGCCTGTAGCTGGGCAGAAGACAGGTAGGCAGGGCTCGGGTTCCTTGGCTTGGGGTCAGAGGCRGAGATCACAAGGAGAGGAAGGTGGAGAAAGAGGATGATGGCGTAGGGCTAGGGGTTGTGAGAACTGGCCGTGAGGGCCAGTCAGAGTAAGAGAAGCCCGGGCAGACCAGAGCAAGTCCTACCTCAGCACTGCTTGACAGGGAAGAAGACAAGACAAGAAGCACAGAGGGTTGATCTCGGTCCAGCTCTAGTGCTAGTAAGGCTTCTTATAACTATAAAGCGTTCACATCTTTTACCCAGGAACTAAATGATCAACGGTGGGGTAGAAACCCCGATTAATTATTTACTACAACAGGGACAATCATACAAAACCCGAACTCTCTGTGGCTCAGGAAGGAGTTGGTCTGACTGGGGATTAGATCCATTGTAGAGGAAGCTTGAGGCCAGCATCACACTAGAGAGAGGAGTAGAGCAGAAAAGCGCCCAGGTGGGACCCTGCCCATCTAGGACAGTGGCTCCTGCAGTGGGTTTGGCAGCTTGTAAACGCAACTCAGCACGCAGGACCCAGGGGCCAGAGCCCGTGTTGGTCAGACCATGTGTGTTTGCAGAGGCTGGCTTTTTGTTTCTGCAGCAATTCTCAACAATGGTGGGTGTGACTGTTAAACATTTCCGATCTCGGTCAGGCTCAGCTTGAGAACTGAACACCAGTGAGTCTCCAGAGGTAGTTGGGGCAAGGCAGAGGGGATTCCAAAGTCGGAGCTGAATCAGCCACATAGAACCTTTTGATTTTTATTTTTTTGTTTTATAAAATCATGTACACATGTGTGGGTGTGAGTGTGGATACATATGTGTATGCATGCTTACATGCATATGGGAACACGTGGATGAACATTCRCATATGTACACGTGTGCAAGGCACAGGCTGGCGTTGAATGTCGTCCCCAGTCACTCTCTACCTTGTGTATGGAGGCAGGTTCTTGTTCTTGAACCCAGACCTTGACAGCTGGGCCAGTCTAGTTGGCCAGCTTGCTTGGGGGATCCCCATCTCCTCCCTAGAAAGCGCTTGGTTTTAGATGAGTCATCTTCACAGCCCATGCCCAACCTCTTAACAGTGCAACACGACCTTTTCATCTACAAAGTTCATGCTTGAGGACTGTACGACTAACTGAATTATTTTTTTAAAAATCACCAAAGATTTCAAGCTTGTGTTGGGCCGCACTCACAGCCTTAGACAGGCGTGGCTGATGGGCCACAGGTTGGATATACCTGCATGTGCAAGTTGATGGAAATTAGCTATGTCACCTCAGGCACCACAGCTTGACATGGCCTTGGCTCAGACACAGTGCTCCCCGCTTGTTAGGCTTCTCACCGTCCCAGCTCTCTCTCTGCTCGGTCCAGCTTGCGTTCAGAACCACAGTGTGCTTGCAGATCAGATTCCTTGGCTTTTCTTAATGTCATTCTTCCCCAGATTTTCATCTACCTTTCTGGTTGCCTCTTCCCATACTCCTCTGCAGAGCCCTTAAGTGATGGCAGGAGTGGGGGCTCTGCCACAACTCCCCCTTTCTTCCCTTTAGGGTAGTCCGATCTGGTCCCGTGTTCTCAATTTTTACCACATTTCTTTCTTAAAACAGCTGCAGACCACCCCCCACTTCTGCACACACAAGCACATTCTTTGTGTGCTCATTTCTCTCTAGAATTTCAAGAGTCTGGGATAGTCAGAGCAATTGGCACCAATAATGTCTGTCACAAGCCCTAACATACACAGGGGGACTGAAACCAAATCATTATGAACTGCCTGATGTCTAGACCATGCTGTGGTGGGGTGTGTGGATGCTCATGTGACCTGTTTTCTATCCACATTTCAGCCTGACACTCGAATTTCTGAATGTCTATGGAGACTTTGTGAGAGGACTGGGCTGCAGTTCCTTGAGAAAATGCTGTGGCTCCTGTCGGTGAATTTGGGTCCATCTCATATGCCAAGCATGAAGAGGTGTAATAAGGACACAGGGTGAGGAGAGACACAGATATACTTGTCTCCATGGATTTAAAGAACCTGCATAGCCATCTATGCCAAGCACATGGCTGAATTTCAAAGAATAACTGGCCCAACTTGAGACCTATTCCATGAGAGAGAGCCCCTTGACACTATTACTGATTCTCTGCTGTACTTGCAGACAGGAGCCTAGCATAACTGTCTCCTGAGAGGTTTCATCCAGCAGTTGATGGGAACAAATGCGGATATCCACACTCAAAGCTTGGGGAGTCTTATGGAAGAGTAGAGGCAGGACGGAGTGAGCTGGAAGGGTCATAGACACCACAGGAAGACTTACAGAGTCAACTAACCTGGGCCCATGGGGGCTCATAGAGACCGAACCACCAACCAAAGAGCATGCATGGGCTGGACCTCGACCCCTTACACATATGTAGCAGATGTGCAGCTTGGACTTCATATGGGTCCCCTAACAATTGGAGCAGGGGCTGTCTCTGACTCTGTTGCCTGTCTTCCCCTAGCTGGACTTCCTGGTTGGACCTCAGAGAGAGAGAGGATGAGCTTAGTCCTGCTGCAACCGGATGTCCCTGGGTAGATGGTACTCGAGGGGAGGGGGTAATTGGGGAAGGGATCTGTGAGGGTGGAACTGGGAGGAGAGGAGGAGGGGCTTCAATCGGGATGTAAAGTGAAAACATAAATACATAAATCAATGGAAAAAAGAATCTAGCCTAAAAGTAATGCACACGTCTACTGTGATACGTTTCTTTTTCACACTTGAACAGTCCTGAAACTGGATGCATCTAACTGATGATGTGCGTGTTAGAGTTTGATTAACGGTACTGCTTTCTTTCCCAGTTATCCGAAATATGAGTGAGACTTATCACTGATAAGTTAATGTTGTCTTGAGGTAAAGAAAAAATAGAGTATGGCTTCCCTGAAGAGCATGGAATGAGATAAGATCTATAATCCACACAGTGTGTTTCTTTGGGTTTCCAATTCTCCAGCCATCTCTGCAACAAGCCATCCATGTAACTGTCCCTGGAGAAAGAGATCACTCTGTTTTCTCCCTCTTCCTCTGGCTGCCAACTTTGGCCATCTTTGGATATTTCCCAGCCTCCCTCATCTCTTTGTTTTTTTTTTCTCTAAGTCGGTTCTACTTACCTGGAAAAAGAAGGGAAAGCTGGGTAGATAGAACGTACTTAGAACGGAGGTCTAGAAGGAAAGAAGCACTGAGCAGTCCCATACGCATAGCCGTCGGGCTAGGAACAGGGGCAGCGCGCAGACGGAGGCAGGTCCACTGAGCTAGATACAGTGAGAGCCAGATGGGTGACGGGGCATTCCCAACGACAGGCATCCTAGGAATTCTTAGAAAGTAAAACCCTCCACCATGATGGCTGTTCTGTGTGAGTTTCACGTGTGCACACTCACAACCTAACGATGCACACAAATGTGCATGCACATACACATCTGTACATGTGCTCACACACAGGTCAAAGTCTTCCTGTGACCATGAATCCTACCTGGAATGACGGAGGGAGAAAGGCAGGACCAAATTAACTGCCTTTTGTCCACGGAGGAAGACAGCTGGGAAAAGAGGAAGATGTGGCCCCATCAGGTGACCCAGACAGGCAGCCAGAGAGGCAAGCCCGGAAATGACCCCCGTGTGCTGGCCAGGATGACTGAGATGGAAAGACTGAGCAGAGGTTGGGAATTGGTCTTGTCCTGGGGTGAAAGGCTACGCTAACCCTTGTGGAGACTGAATTCTATTCCTACCTCTGTAGATAGACAGTAACCATAGAAGGCTGGGCAACAGCTAGGGAGATGGCTTCATGGTTAAGAGCAGTTACAGTTCTTTCAGAAGGCCTGGGTTCAGTTCCCAGGATTCGCATGACAACTCACAAGCACCTGGGACTCAAATCCATAGGATCTGACTCCCCTTTCTGGCACTTGCATACAGATTATTCTCATAAACTCATTCAGGCAAACACCTATATACATTCACTAAACAAACAAATAAATAAACAAACTTTTTAGAAGTTTGGATAACAAAAGGCAAAAGACAGAATCCTCCAGTCAACGGAGAAGGCTTCAGAACTGCTCTGGGGAGCTGAAGAGTTGTAAGGAGAAAGGAGAGGTTGGACTCTGGGAGATAATATATTCCCAGGACCTTGGAGAAACAAGGCCAAAGCTGAGAGGCATCATCTGCAAAAGGGATAAGGGAGGGAGCGCCAGTTCATCCATCCTACTGTGCCCTGGTGTTTGGGCTCTCAGCCTCTAAGGTGTCCATGAGGGTGAGGGTTGGAGATGGACTGAGGGAGAACTTAGGATCCCTGACGATGGGAGCGGGCTGCAGCCTGTCTGGCGGATCCTGCCTCTCTGAGCTAAATGCTGTCCCCCTGAGGCAAGAAACCAGCCCATGGTGTGCTGAGTGTGTCCCTCCCTTTGCAGGGTGCTGGGCAGTGGGAGTATCAATAAGAAGGGAACGGCTGGACTCAGGAGGAGCTCACAGGGAAATGGGGAGTCGCACTGATGCAGCTGAAGTCCCTGTCTGCTCTACACAGCTTACCAAAGAGGCTAGTGATGGCCTCACCCTTGCAAGGGCCTAAGGCCTCCTTGAGTTCAAAGTCTTTCAAACAGTGTAGAAAGATTTCTTTGGAAGAATGTGGAAACCTCAGGTAGAAGAGCCAGAGTCCTCAAGTCCCTGAGGCCTTGTTGCTTGGGAGCTTCCAGAGCGGGGCTGGGCTGAGCCTCAGCATGGCTCCGAGGTCTGCCATGTGTAGGAGCGACTTTCCAGAAAGTTGGGCTTAATTCTTAATCCCCTGGCCAACTCCATCAACCCAAGCTAAGGTCTCTCTCTGCCAAGTCTCTTCTATCTTCTGTTCACCCCTGCACCCCAGTGCCTTTGTGGTGATTGGAGGGAACAGTGCCAGGAGCTTCCCCCAGTCCTAGGATTGGCATGAGGTGTGGGCATGGGTAGGCAGGTGTGGTTTCCAAGGTTCGGGGTGAACCAAGGCCATCCATCCAGTGTTGACACAACTGTCACAAATCCTGCTTTGTTCCAAGCTCTGTGTGGGAAGGCCCTGAAGAACTGGGTGGGCCTGGCTAGGCAGGGTCACAGAACAAGGCCAGACAGATTTGGGGAGAGGAGGCCCCTAGAGGAACAGAGAGATAGGCCTGTTTAGGAGGCCCAACTCGGT
>BDUI01001526.1:152188-165103 GCA_002335545.1 Apodemus speciosus | reverse complement strand
CCTCTCCTCTCCTCTAGTCAAGCCAGGTGTGATGGCTTGACACTTAATCCCAGCCCACAGAAGGCAGAGGCAGATGATTCTCTGTGAGTTCCAGGCACTATAAACTAAAACTTTGAAAACCAAACAGTCTATCCAATAACATAATTTACAAAAGACACTTAAAAAAAAACTGCCAAACAGTACTTGTTGTATCGATTACAAACAAATTATACTTAGAATTAGAAGAAAGTCTAGAATTTTACAAAGTTCAATAAATGTTTGACTAACAACCGGAGTGGCCTTGACATAGCCAAAGCTGACTGATCTAAATGCCCTGTCTAACATCTTTGTTCTACTAAAATGTCACTTTTTTTCCTCTTAGAAACAGTTGCCTTCCTTCTTCTTAGCCAGATATTCCTATATGATTTTAGTCTCAGCTACTCAAGAGACTAAAGCCAGCCTGGTGTACAGAGCAAGTTTCAGGACAGTTAGGGCTACACAGAGAAACCCTCCCCCCCCCTCTCTCTCACACACACACACCAAAAACATCAACCAGCCGAACAAACAACCTCCCAAACCAAACAACAATAAAAATAAGAAAAAGAATAAATCAACATAAGTAAAAATATACTTCATGTCTTATCATTTCAGTATATTTCATTGTCCCTTGTTTAAATTGATTTCTAGCAAACATCAAATCAAGAATTAAGTATTTTAACATAAAATAAAGGATTTGAGAATTTCTTAGGAGCAGATCTTTCTAAAAAAAAATTATAATAAAGACTTTGTTTTATTTGGACAGGTGTGAATCCCAAGCATATTCAAAGCACGTAGCTATCAGTCAGGACTGTCTGCAGAGCTGCTTGTCAGAAGCTGGTTTTATCTGTAAGCAGCCTCTGTTCAAGATCAAGGCAGTTAAGATTGTGTCTGTTCAACTACAGCTCTCTAGGCATTTCCATTGTCTTTGCTTACTTTGCATGAGAGGGATCCTCTGAAACAGTCATCATGAGGACGTTTCTAGAAATCGCAGGGTTTCCACCAATTAAGGCAAAGCAGATACTTTTTACCATCTGTGGGTTCAGGGACAGACTGACTGGAGAAGTGGTTTCCTTAAAGAACTCATCTCTTTCTTCCGAGTGAATCTCTAGGCCACCAAGCACACTAGTATTCAAATATAAGAGCCAAACACACTGCAAAAAACCCAATGAACAGACAGACGGCCCTGTTTCACAGCTGTTTCCCATTAACCTAACCTGCGATCTTCCCCAAATAGTTTGAATAATTGGGTAGACCTGATTGACAATTAAAGCCTGCGATTTCTTTATCGTTGGGTAACTTTATGGACTTACCAATTGTCAGTTTCACAGCCGAAATCATGACTGCATTATAAATCTAGATTATTTATTGCCCGGTAGATCAGGACGCTCCGGGCCTTCAGCTGAAATGAGCAGAAACTGAGCCAGGCATCGAGTTAGACGCCCTCCCTCCCCATCCTTTCTCTTAGCCCTAAATCAGTTCCTTGAGAGAGGAGATACGCCTCGCTATTTCACAGAAATATGCAACAAGTGGTAATTTATATAAGAGATTACAGCTGAAAGTAGATTTGTCTTGAGATCAAAATCACAAAACAACTACAGGGATCATTATTTTATCCCTCTCCCCCATAATTTTTGGCCTGTTGCATTTTTTTTTTTTAAAAAAAAAAGTGGATTTACAGGCTGTTCTTTAATCAATAGCATCATTATATATTACAGCAGATTTTATTCTGAAGACAGAAGTTGCAATTTCCTTAAAAGATTCTATCTCCTTTCCTGTTGCCCCTTGAAGCATGCCAGGTATATCGATTTTGCAATCAGCTCCGATAATTAGAGAAACAACACAGGCCCAGAGGGAGCATTTTCTAGTGATTATATCATAGATACATAATAATATCTTTATAAGCTAAGCAGGAAAACATTCTCAGAAGTATATTGTTCGGGTCAGTGACTTTAAAGGAATTCCATAGGATGAATAGCCCCTCTGTCAGAATAAAAGCCATGGTGTAAATTCCATTAGGACTCTCTTCTCTCAGTCACTTGGAACCTTCTCAAAAAGTCTCTTTCCAAGTGTCCCTGGTGGCTGCTTCTCAAATGTGATTTTTTTTAAGTGAAAGGAAAATTTGTTTCGCCATCCAAGAAGGAAATAGCTATTCAACCACTTTAAAAAAAAATTTTTTTTTAACTATAAGTACTTCAAAACGGAAACTTTCAAATGCTGAAGATTTTACATAAAATTTGTAGCTCTCAGCGATTGCTGTTTTTGTTGTATCCATTACAAAAAATTACATCTAGAGTTATATGCAAACATACCTGGCATCTTACAAAATTTAATAAATGGTTGGCTTATTAAAAAAAAATCAGAGTAAAAGCAGGACTAGTTATGTGGAGCCACCAGTTGATTGCGCTTGCGCAAACACTTGACTAAAGTTTGGGTTGCTGCAGTTTGCCTACACAACCAATCCTAGTCAAGGATAAGTAAGCACTGGGCCTCCTCTTCAAGCCTTCAGATGTCACAAAGGCTTGGGCATAGCTGCACAGTGACTTTTGTTTGGCCTCTGTCCCCAGTGACTCTTCCACCGAGGAACGTCTTCATTAAGGTGAGCTCAGTGGACACCAAGGACCTACAGAAACCAGGCTCACCGTCACCCTCTGCCTAAGAATGACAAATTGAATACGGCCCCCCCCCCGACTCTGTCCAGAGCACCAGAGAATGCTGAACACCAGAGCTTCTGCTCACGACAGAGTTCCTAGGTTGTTTACATCAGTCCAGACAGACAAACACTTGCTAAGAAGGCAGGCACAGGATGTATTTCACGACGGTGTTTCAGTGAGTATCTATCTACTGAAGTAGAAAAGGTCATACACTCTGCCTAACAAAGAAAGACAATTCTGCGGGCGGTGGTGGTGGTGGTGGTGGTGGTGGTGGTGGCGCACACCTTTAATCCCAGCACTTGGGAGGCAGAGGCAGGCAGATTTCTGAGTTCGAGGCCAGCCTGGTGTACAGARTGAGTTCCAGGACAGCCAGGGCTAYACAGAGAAACCCTGTCTCGAAAAAAAACCACACACACAAAAAAAAAGTTGTCAAAAGTCAGCCGGGCGGTGGTGGCGCACGCCTGTAATCCCAGCACTTGGGAGGCAGAGGCAGGCGGATCTCTGAGTTCGAGGCCAGCCTGGTCTACTGAGTGAGTTCCAGGACAGCCAGGGCTATACAGAGAAACCCTGTCTCGAAAAAAACCACACACACAAAAAAAAAGTTGTCAAAAGTCAGCAAAGTTCTGATCACCTGAGTTGGTTTGAGAGAATTGTAAAGCTAAAGTGTGCTGGTAACTGGTGTGGGAGCTTCAGCCACAGAAATGATGTGTTACGAAGTTGTACTGTGTTTCAGCTAGGTTGGCTTAGCTGCAGGATAGATGATAGATACATAGATAGACATCTAGATACATAGATAGACACCTGATAGATATATAGATAGATACATAGATAGATGATAGATACATAGACAGATACATAGACACATGATAGATGATACATAGATGATACATAGATACATAGATACATAGACAAAAGCAGTTTTAACAGGCTGGAAACAGGGTGGAAGAGATGACTCAGTCATTAACAGCTAGGCTCACAACCACAAAGAAGTGCCCAACATAGGTCTTATGACTGTGGAGTCTGAAGGTAGTTAGTTGATCCTGTCCAAATGGCTTTCCCTGTCAGAGATCAACCTCCTTCAAGGCTGTTGCACTGCTGTCTCTGTGAAGACTCCAGTTTAAGAGAGCTTTCTGTTCAACAAGCGCAGGAAAACTCAACAGGCTGCCTCCAGTCTGGTCTATGTGAGAAAAGCACCAAGAGGTTCGATGTGTTCTCTTCTCAGTTCCACTCACATACCTTACTAGTGTCTTAGTTTGGGTTTCTATTGCTCTGATGAAACACCCAAAAAAGCAAGTTGGGGAGAAAAGAGTTGGTTGGGCTTACACTTCCATATCACTGGCCATCTCCAAAGGAAGTCAGGACAGAAACTCAAGCAGGGCAGGAACCTGGAGGCAGGAGCTGATGCAGAGGATGTGGAGAAATGTTACTTTCTGGCTTGCCCAACCCGCTTTCTTATAAAACCCAGGACCTCTTGTCCCAGGATAGCACTGCTCACAACGGGCTGGGCCTTTGTCCATCATTTACTAATTAAGAAAATGTCCTAAAGCCGGATCTTTTTTTTTTTTTTTTTAGGAATTTTTTTTAAATTTGTTATTTGTTTTTCTTTTAGATTTATTTATTTATTTATTATATGTAAGTACACTATAGCTGTCTTCAGACACTCCAGAAGAGGGCAGCAGATCTCATTACAGATGGTTGTGAGCCACCATGTGGTTGCTGGGATTTGAACTCAGGACCTTTGGAAGAGCAGTCAGTGCTCTTAACCCATGAGCCATCTCTCCAGCCCCTAAAGCCGGATCTTATAGAGGCATTTTTCTCAACTGAGATTCCCTCCTCTTTTCAGATGATTTTACTTTGTGTCAAGTTGTCATAAGACTAGCCAGCACAACTAGAATTACTCAGAAAGTCACAGGAGGCACTAAAAAAAAAAACAAAAACAAAACCTGTCTTCATTCCAGAAGGCTATATGGCCAACTAAGAGACAGGCCATCTTGTTGCATAAGAAAAGAATGAATATTTGTAAAGCTAATCATTTCAGCCACATTGGTTCATTCCAGGGCAGTTACAGTAAGAGAGAACTTGCTCCAAACTGGGTATCCTTCAGTTGAGTTAAGCAAGAACACAAGAAAGTGACCAGCATGGATACCTCATTTTATATGCTACATTTACCAGATTTACCAAAGGCCCTGAGTGTTCAACTTCTTAAATGTTAAGATCCAGATTGAAAAGAAAGAAAGAAAGAAAAATCTAGATCAAAGGCTGAATCTACACATCTCAAAATGAAGTGGGTATGCAGCAGTTGACAATCACCTTAGATTGTGTGGTGAATCATCTAAGTGTTAAAAAAATTTGCAGGAGTTTAGCTCAGTCCAAAGAGTGCTTGCTTCATCATCAAAAGACTACGGGTTTGATCCATAATCTACAATTCCAGAAAAAGAAAAAAAAAACTACATAGAATCAAGAATTATCCTTTCTGCTATTTTACCCTGTCCTATGATTAAATATTTATGATCTCCTGAAAAGATCTGATTCCTAAGAAAATATGTGTAATGCCATCCTGGCTATTTAGTACTTGGCTCCATGGTGCATTGCTGAAATATTTTAACAACATAAAGTTCCATTTCTCTCGACATCTGTCTGTTTCAACAGGCAAGGAAAGTACTTGCCTGGTAAGGGACGATACTGCAATCTTTGAAGAATGTACTCTTAGCATCCCAGAGAAGCCTATTTTCTGGTCACATTTTGGGTGCACAGGTGATGTGGAGGAAGCAGGGGATCAGGAATTTGAATCATTTTAGAGGCATAATGCAGGTTGTGGTTAGGAGAATGGCGTCCCGCCTTCTGTCTGAGCCGTGACCGCGGGAATGACTTCTCTGAGTTTCAGATCTGTTTGTTTGTAATGAAGTATAGGACTCTGTCAAAGAACCAATGACATATGTACATGTGTGTTGCATACAGCAAGATATTAACAAAAGCTGGTGATGTATTAAGACTAAAATTGTCAGTTTCCATCCAACAGTTTGTAATTGGATGTTCCATCCTCAGATTTTTTTTTTTTTTATTGAATATTTCCCTGATTAATTTAAAGTTCTCAGTTGAGCTGGCTTACGTAAGAAGAATAGTTAAATTGACTTCCTCTTTCTCTTTTCTTACAAAGCTGATTCAAATTTTTAGAATTACCTATTCATAATTTTCTCTGGGATGCTAAGACCGTATTCTGCCAATGGTTGCAATATTGCCCCACACCATGCAAATGTTCGTATCCTCATATACACTTATTTATGGAAGAGATTTGTGAAATTTGCTTAGAAATTGAGTCTTTCAGTAACTCACCAGTGGTCTAAGAACTATAAAATAACTGTCAAAAACTAAGAATCAAATGCACAAATACTGCTTTTTAGCCTCTGCTTCCTAAGTCACTACAATGGAGTATATTATGTGTTTCACTCACATCTTAATTTTTTTTTAGCTGAGATAACACAAAATTCTAAAGAATGAATATATCACAGTGGAAAAACTGGAAAAATGTGAATTATTACATCATCGTTTGCATTTCATATAAACATCAACACTGCTGTTTCCAAAGAAAATATGTAGACTATTAATTCTGATAAAAGGAACTATTGTTAATGAGCCAAGCATGTTAGATATTTGCTTTAAGTTTAGTTAAATAAAAAGCCCTACTGCAAGAATTTTGTGGCACATCTGGGCCCTATTCTGCACTTTTTTAAAATGTAGGCACAAATCTCTCTGCGTTCAATAGGAGTATACATTAATTAAACATAATAAACATATTTCAAATAAGGCTCCTATTTCATGGGCATTTTCCCAGGCGCTAGTGTTTGGATCAGGAAAGAATCATACGGTTTTATAAGAGGGCCCCATTCTGTGTTTCTCATACTACATATGTGCACCTCCAAATGTCTGCACAGCCAATAATTTAAGCAAAGGTTTTCCCATTAAAATCCTGTCAGCGTCATGCCAGATGATTGTGAGCTCTTGTCAATTTGCTGCTGAGCCTCATTGTTTGGACGAAGCAGAGGCATGGGCATCTGAAATGGGAGATGTTAGGAGATATCTACCTCTTGGTTGCCCACAGTGCTGCGATTACACTTAAATGTGGGCACCGAGAACTAAATCCCACATTCAGGCTTTGCTGCCCTAGCAACTGTAAGACATCATCCAACATCTCCAGCTTTGTGACTGATGATAAAAGGTGGTCACTGAGTTGTCTTCCTGAAGTGTTTGATTTTTCAAAGAACCTCTCTGTGTACAAAGTCAATAGCCAAGATCTCAAAAATAAATAGGTGGGTGAGGTTTTAGCCTTCAGAACACACATGCATTCCACTAAGCAACTGTATCACACTAGCAGTGAACAGGGCGTGTGTGGAGTTCCCAGCAATAATTAAGTTGTACCCTCTGCTCTGCTCCCAGAAAATACTAATCTCTCAAAGCAGAAGCCAGTCTCCATCCTAAATTGGGGAAAGTATGATTTTAACGTTAGCAAGGCGGACAAGTGACAGTTTATTGCAGATCTTCTGAGAGTTAAATGAAACCTACCATTTTCTATGTCAGTTTAGACTTCAAACAATGATGTTGGCAGATTTGTTTCTCCAGCAGACCATTTGGTTTCAGTCTTTAAACCGTCTGGATCAGCCTGGTGTGGCGGCGGCACATGCTATTAATCCTAGCATTTGAGGGGCAGAGGTAGGAGGAACTCGGTGAGTTCAAAGCCAGCCTGATCTACATAGCAAGTTGTGGGATAGTCAGGTCTACATAGAGAGATACTGTCTCGACTGTCCCCCTTCCCTCCCCAAATAACCCTGATGGAATAATTTTACCTCTTGATATTTGTCTGGACTGGGCCTCTTGTGTAACCAAGTCCCAGCTAATTCCGCAGGGATCCATCTTTTTGTCCTCAGCAACTCTCCCCTCCCCACTTCATGGCCATGCCTCTCCTCCTCTCCTCCCCCATTTCTTTCTAGCTACCCCTCCCTCCTTCTGTCTCTTCCCTTTCTGTTTTGTTTCTTTGTTTGCTACTTTCTTTCTCTCTTCTTTTTTTCACACAGGGTCTCCCTGTGTGATTGAGGCTCCCACACACCCGTTTGCAGCTGGGCTCTTGACTAGAAGAAGATTTTTTGTTTGTTTTTTGTTTGTTTGTTTGTTTTTGAGACAGGGTTTCTCTGTATAGCCCTGGCTGTCCTGGAGCTCACTCTGTAGACCAGGCTGGCCCCGAACTCAGAAATCTGCCTGCCTCTGCCTCCCAAGTGCTAGGATTAAAGGCATGCACCACCACTGGCCGGCAAAGATTTATTTATTTATTATACGTGAGTACACTGTAGCTGTTTTCAGATTCCAGAAGAGGGCATCAGATCTCTTTACAGATGGTTGTAAGCCTCCATATGGGTGCTGGGATTTGAACTCATGACCATTGAGAGAACATTCGGTGCTCTTACCCGCTGAACCATCTCTCCAACCCCCAAAATGTTTTTCTTCTTCTCATCAATTAAAAAAAGTTTTTAATAAAACATTTGAGGAACTACATCACTTTCTTCTGCCGGGTTTCTACATGGCTACGGATGTGGTGCAAAGGCTTAAGGAAAAATAAAACCTCGTTTTGTTTATTTAGCTTTTCTTTTTTAAGAAAACAATTACTTTCAAAAACAATTTCACACAAAAGTACTGGATTTACATCATTTCTACCTGTGTGTGTGTATGTGTGTGTGTATGTGTGTGTATGTATGTGTGTGTATATGTGTGTGTATGTGTGTGTGTGTATGTGTGTGTATATGTGTGTGTGTATGTGTGTGTATGTGTATATGTGTGTGTATGTGTGTGTGTGTATATGTGTGTGTGTGTATGTATGTATGTGTGTGTGCATGATAAGTAAAACTCTCTGAGTCCAGTCAGTGCTGCTCATATGCATATTTGTTTAGGAACATGTGGTTTGGGTTGGATCATTTATCCAAGGCTCATTGATGGAAATTCTCTCTCTGTGTTAACAGCCTGTACTCCTTCGTCTAGAGCTGGGACCTTGGGAAGTTTCCCACATCCATACTGGGATGTGAACTGGTGTTGTGTTGGTGCAGGTGTTGTTTAGGTGACTATATTATGAAGACTTCATGGGCGTCACTTTGCATCATACAGAGAGGATGCTATCTCATAATGGATGCCCTGGCCCTCTGGCTCTTTCAATCTTCCTGACCCCTACTCCATGATGCTCCTTAAGCCTTAGGTGTGAGGGTTGTGTTGTAGATGGACCAACTGGGGATGGATACCCACAGTCAGTTGCTTTTTACATTGTGACCAGCCCTTTCCAAAACTTAACCAGACATCATCCTAGACAGGCAGGCTATGAGGACAAAGGCAGGCATTTGTTCTTCTGTTGGGGACAACTTGTGAGGTCACTCTAGATCTCACGGTTTTTGTCCTGTTGGTTAGATGTTGTCTCTGCCTTGGGGTGGTCTTACAGGTTTGTATGCTTTTGTTTTGAGGCAATCCCCAAGTGATGTTGGCAGTGATCACTGTCTGCAGGAAGTATTTCCAAGTTTTTGTTGTCTTATTCAAACCATTGAAGACACAAACAGGAAAGCACAGAGGACTTCTTATTCAGAAGCAAAGCAGAGACACAAAGCAGATAGACTGCAAGGAGAAGTAGATAGAGTGAGATTTATTCAGGAGCCCTGGCTTGTTCCTCAGGGCTTTCTTTTGTGAGTCTAGCAGGAGTTGGTAGCTCAGGACAAAGTGTGAGTGCTTTTCTGTTCTGACTGATAGGCGTGGGTTATGTGAACCTATGTTCACTGTGCTTGCCTTCTCCCATGATGCTTCTGCTCTTAATCATATACATTCATGACCATACACATGCATTCATGACTATACACATGTACTCATGATCATACACATGCATTCATGATCATACACAAAATTCACGATCATATATAGGCATTCATAATCATACATGGGCATTCATGATCATATGCAGGCATTTATAAATATCGTACATTGGCATTCATAATCACACACACAATCATGATCATATGCATGCATTCATGATCATACACATACATTCATGATCATATATAGGCATTCATAATCATACATGGGCATTCATGATCATATGCAGTCATTTATAAACACCACACATGGGCATTCATAATCACACACATTCATGATCATACACATGCATTCATGATCGTACACACACATTCATGATCATATATAGGCATTTATGATCATACACAGGCATTCATGATCATATATAGGCATTTATGGTTATACACAGGTATTCATGACCATACACATGCATTCATGACCGTACACATGCACTCATGATCATATACACACATTCATGACCATACACATTCATTCATGATCAGACACACACATTCATGATCATATATAGGCATTTATCATCATACACAGGTATTCATGATCATACACAGGAATTCATGACCATACACATGCATTCATAATCATACCATGAATTCATGATCATACATATACATTCATGACCATATACATGCATTCATGACCATACACATGTATCCATGATTATATACATGAACTCATGACTATATACATGTATTCATGTTCATACACAGGCATTCATGATCATATGAATACATTCATGACCATATACAAGCATTTATGGTCATACACAGACATTCATGATCATATACAAACATTCATGACCATATATATACATTCATGACAATATATGAGCATTCATGGTCATACACAGGCATTCATGATCATACACATACATTTATGACTATACACATGCATTCATGACTGTATACATGCATTCATAATCATACACATGAATTCATTATCATAACCTTCATGACCACACACATTCATTCACGGTCATACATAGGCATATGATGTTAAATAGAGGATTTTCCCTAAAACTTTACTCAAAGAATAATGCCTGTGTATGGGCCTAGAAGCCACCTCAGCTGGGTAGGTACATTGTCCCTGGTCAAGATTATGGCCCAGTGTGTCAGACAAAAATAGAGGCGTTGTTGGAAGGTTAACGGAGAGCTAGCTATAGAGTATGCCTTGGATGGAGAAGTGTCTATGTGCATAAATCAGTATTGAGTGTGTGTCCCTGGTTGCTAAGCTATCCCTACAAATTACACCCTGTTTTACTGATTCCTGTGACCCACCAAACCTGCAAATGGTATTATCTGGATGTAATTGAGGGTCTCAAAAAGAAGTTAAACTGGGTAGAAGGTATGTCTTTTACCTTTTGATTTGGGTTTTATTGGTGTGAAGAGGCACCATGAGCAAGGCAACTCTTATAAGGAAAAACGTTTAATTTGGGGCTGGCTTACAGGTTCAGAGGTTTAGTTCATGTTCATCACGGCCGGAAGTGTGGCAGTGTGCAGGCGTACATGGTGCTAAAGGAGCCAAGAGTTCTGACTTCTTGGTCCACAGGCAGCAAAAGGAGACTGACTGTGTGCCACACTGGGTAGACCTTGAGTGTATACGACCCCAAAGCCCTGCTCCCACAGTGAGATATTTCTTCCCACTAGGCCACAGCCCCTGATAGTGCCAATCCCTATGGCCAAGCTTTCAAAAACATGAATCTACAGGGTGAGGGGCATTCCTATTCAAACCACCGTAGGGTTTGAACGCGCGAACTGTAATGACTGGTGTCTAACAGAGCAAAATATGGAACATTTAGTGTACATAAAGGCAGTGTGGAGATGGAGATAAAGATAGAATGAAGAAGAGACAATGCCTGCAGCCATCCTGAGCTAGATGGGAAGCACAGACTGTATTCTCCCTCAGAGTCTCTGGAAGAAACAGCAGGCTTCTTGATCGCCAACTCCAGGAAACTGATACACAGAGGGAACCTTCAGGGTGGCCCTGCAGACTGTCTGTGTCCCCAGTGCTGTCAGAATATGTTAGTTACAGCTACAGAAGACAGACTCGAACTGCTGTTTCAGCAGCTGCTTCCTGAAGGAGATGGGTACCCCTGCAGCTGTGCGCGGGCTTCGGCGAGTGGAAGCAATTGTCCAGGGTGGCCGTGGAAGTCTCAGGTTTACGGATGAACAGCTCAATTTACCCCCGGTGCCCTCCAAGAGATAGATTTCCTTGAGAAGGTATGTCAGCCCTAACAACTTAGAGTTGAAGAGCAATTTAAAATGAAACCGTCTACTCCCGAATGACAGCTACACACCAATACTGAGCTTTTCCCAAGAGTGACGCTTGATTTCCTGAACCACTGGAATCTTAGTTTTAACTCCCATTAATTCGCATGATATGAAATAGCTTACAATAGCATAGAAGGAAGGGAGAGGGGAAGAAATTAGATATAATTGAAATAACTGAACTGAAAAGGGAGAAAGGAGGGAGAAGAGGCAGTATGGAGTGATATGCAAATCAGATGGTAAGGAGGGAGGAGCCAGCCTGGTAGATATCTGGAATGTGGAAAGTACCACATTAACTATTTAAAATCAGACTGCTTCTGCAGAAAGTATCTGGTGCATTGTTAACCACATAGAGACACATGCTCATTTGACCAATAAGGGACAGGGGAGTGCAGAGGGGCCCCGTGGCAAGGGAACCCCACAGCCATGCCTCTGTGAAACAGCTGAAAGTATTTCCTGCCCCCCCCCCCCAGTCTACACCCAGCCCTGGGCAGAAAGACCAAGGGCCGCCTTCTTCTGTAAGGTGTGCAGAGATTGAGTGCACCCAAGTTTCTCTCACGTGCAGTTGAAGTGTGTGCTGCCGACATTCCCATAGCAGAGAGAGAACTGCATCCTCCTATATCAAGAAAACTTTTGACTCACCAGAGATAGTCTTCCTAATGATATTTATCCTAACCCAATTTTCTCTTATTTGGGGGGGGGGGATCTGGCCTTCAGTAAAACAGAATTTCCTCTGCTTCTTCCCTCTCAGAATGGGGGAGGGCGAGCCACGGGACAGGATGACTGGCTCYGTGCCAGGACGTCCTGCAATTGAGTAGTCTACAGATGAGAAGAATGACCGCTGTTTAAGAACAAACAAAAGGAAAATATAAATCCTCCAAGCAGCAGATATGTGTAATTTAGTCCAGTTTTCCGTTTCAACTTTTAAAAGAATTTAAGATCGTAGACAATAACGACCCTGATGTGGGCGAGCTGCTACCCTAAATCTCCCTCGACTGGGCTCATAATGAAAGCATTATTTATAAACATATGGTGCAACTTGATGGCTTTAAACAAAGGTGGATCTTTTTTTTTTTTTTTTTTTTTTT